>JABSTR010000930.1:0-41955 GCA_013339765.2 Haemaphysalis longicornis | reverse complement strand
TGACCGTAGTGCTGCAGCTGCCGCCCTTCGAAGCAGCATAGACATAAACAAGGTCCCATATCAAGATCTGAAACCTTTTGTAAAAAGGAAGCTGCGGGACCACTGGCAGCAACAATGGGACAGAGAAGCAGAGAATGAAACTACAGTCGTTGTTAAACCCAAAATAGAAAGCCCCCTGCTGAAAAACATGACAGATTTGTGGAGGTAGCCTTATGCAGATTGAGAATTGGCCACACACACATCACACACTCATACCTTTTAACAGACGCAAACAAGCCACACTGTCATCGGTGTGGGGGGCAGCTCTCAGTTCTTCATATGCTTATTGAATGCGAGATGTGCAACATAGAAAGTAAACGTCACTTCATGAAATATACACTCATTGCATACTCTTGCACCCTTCATTATTTTTCGCAGATAGTCCCATGTTTTCCTGCAGAAGAGTCTTTGATTACCTTGCCGATGTTGACTTCTTAACTCTTTCGCTACCGCAGAAAATTGACCAATTCTGGGGGGTCCAAGAAAACATTTTTTTTTCTGCTAAAAAATTATTTAGGCACTAATTGGAGCACAAAATGCAGATTATTTAACGGCCTTTCCAATAACACCAGTTTTTTAAAGGTTTCCATATATCATAGTTGTGAAAAAAAATATCAAATCAAAAGTTTGTCAAGTTGTCGAAAAAAAATGATAAAAAAGGAGTTGTGTATATCAAACCACCGGTAGTAGAAAAAAATTAGAAGATACATTTTGCAGGGAAACATTTAAAAAACACACCCTAAAAAAAATGTCGACTTGCGTGGAACAGTTTTTCAGATATAAAAAAAAAAATGTTAGCACGCACGGTGCTCGTGTCATGCGGTGAAGCCCAACCTCTAATTCAAACTGTGCAATTTTGGGTGGTTCCTTGGAATAAATCTGGCGGTTTGACGTTATCAGAGGCACCAATTTGCCCCCACATAACGTAAAAACATCTTGTCAATGGCTGACTTTGCATTTACAGCGAGCACAATATTTGGGACAAGCACGCGATGCAGAAAAAAACATGCATGAAGTTGAAAACGGAACGCCGTGGCTGATGTTTGTTGTCGTTCACGGTCAGTTATCTCTCAAAACATAAAGCTGAGCTTTATTATCATCTTCTTACTCGCAATTGTAGCCTTGCTCGCAAAAATGAGGTACGATGAGCTAGAATCGTCCCCTGCGATCTTTGGCCGAGTAGCAGTCGCGCGCTAAAAAAGATCAGCACAACGAGCCTCCTGTATTGCAGTGCCACCTAACATTTTTCAAATGAAACAGTACAAAAACTTATCGGAGACTCCGTCCGAATAGACAGTTCAACTAAGCAGCAACATTAGACACCCGGATATACCCTCGCATGAAAACGAAACTGGAAGGCGAACAGCTGGCAGTGTAAGGCCGGTTTGAAGCGCTGTCCTTGTCGGAACATATCTGGCGACTGGGTGTGACCTTTTGACTTGCATCTGAAGTTCTTATCGCAGAAATCGGGATAGGGTGGGGGGAAATGAGGAGCGGCGTGCTTTGTTCGAGGATCAGTCGCGGACGCTTCAGGCGCCATGGCAGTTAGCCTTGAAGTTGGGTAACTGCGTAGTTGCGCTAAATATGAATTTCGCGATGCAGAAACGAAACCGAAACTGTTGTAAACTGTTTGGGAATGGTCCTGGGGTAAGTAGAACTACCAGAGTACTTAGAACAACTTGCGCAAAGGCAATAAAACTGCCTAAAATCATAAAAGTAGCTTTGCAACCAGGCACTGCTTGACATTTTCAGCCGATTTCTGGATTATTACTGTCAGAGCGTGAACCTGACGATTGAAAATCGTTTGCTAGTTCCCCATTCACGCCCTGATAGCAAAACACAAGCGCTGGTGCAGAGTAATTACGAGTTGTACGCATTCTTCGTTGGTAGCCTTGAGGCGCGATGACCACGCCCCTTTTCCACAACCAGGTGATTCAAAAGCGTGTCAAAAATCACGTTTCCGTTCACAAAATGAAAACAAAACTGATTTTGAAAGGCCATTTTCTGATCTAACTCCGAACAGCTTTACTTGTTCGAGAAACGCCTGGAACGCTATGAAAAGGCGCTCCCAAAAGTATCGATCAAATTGATCGATTTTGATAGGCGCGGTAGCGAAAGAGTTAAAGTACATAACATACTCCCCACGATCTCACTTGTCCTCATGTTCCACCACAAAACAATGGCGGTATTGTGGGGTTTTTAACAACTTGCATACCAATATTTCTTACTTTTAATTATGGCCCTATACACCAACTTCGATAGTTTAATTTTAATGTAGTGGATTTTTTAGATTCCATTTGAATATCGCCTCATAGCATCCCACCATTGTCATGGCGCTCTTTGCCCTCGTCGGCCTTGCGCCATAAAACCCTAAATCATCATCAGTGAAGCCAACCGAGGACGTCTGCTCTTCCTTGCTTACAGGGTGGCACCGGCTACTCGAGCACCAACATCAGCCTGGATGCCAAGGTCAAGAAGCCCGTCATGACGGTGTGACCTCCCGATGAAGCCCCCACGTTGTCCTGGGAGCTACGAGAGCATCGTCTGTGTTGTATGCCCGTGCTTGCTGTCTCCACTTATGGCGTACCCTCGGCTAGTGGTGTCCGCTGCAAGAAGAGAGATGGTGCTCTGGCAATAAAGCATGACTCCTCCCTTCCACCCGGTGCTGTCTGCATTGCCCTTTGGCAGGCACCTTAGTGGGGAGGTGTGCAAGGCAGAGTGGCCGACACTAGCTACCCATACGCTCACCACCCCATGGCAAGTGTGCAGCAACTCGTTCCAGGAGTGGTGTCTGTTCGCGGAGTGCTGTGGCAGGTTCTCTCTCGACTGGTCCTCTTGACAAAAGCTGTCATAAGCTGTGCTGCAGCTAACTGGCAAGGCTGGTCGAGCAACAGCCAGGACACCAGGCCTGGAAGGGGCGGCGGTCAAACCTTCATTAATAGGTGCATGCAACAGGTATCCTGCAGCAGAGGAGGTTACTACTATGTGATTCAGGTGAAAAGGAAAGGAAGTGCACTGGGAATATTATTGAGCCCATCTGGGGGCTCACCTGCATACAGTGCAGTGCGGGGGAAGGGGCAGGAGGGGGGATGAAAGATTACAGAGGAGAAAGAGGGTGGGTAAAAGAGTTAGGTAAGCCAGAAAAGGAAAGCGTGGGGCCTCTACGCAAAACTAAGCCAAGCAGCAGCAGCAGCTATGGCGCGGACAGCAGTCTGCCGTCTACAGGCGCTTGGCGAGTCCGGCGGCCTCAAGGTAAAACAGGAGGTGTCGGAAGACGTCACGGCGGGCGCCGTCAGGGCCCGTCGGGAAGAGCAGTTCTTCGAGGTGTTCGTGGGGCAGCCCAAGACGCTGGGGCGAAGTCTACAGCACTCCTCGCTGTGCTGCAAACTCTGGGCAAGAGCAGACCAGGTGCTCCAGCGTCTCGGGCTCGGGGCAGTGGGCAGAGGTGGGGGAGGCGCAGCGGCCTTGACGGTGCAGTCCGGCTGCCACGTCACAACAGTTAAGGAGCAGCTGGCTGCGGGCGTCCCTGCTCAGTCGCCCCGGGGGGGCCCGAAGGGCCTGGCCACTCACCACTGGTCGGTATGGGTGCATGGTCAGGGCCATTCGGGTCAGGTGCTGGCATGCGGCGTCAAAAGCTGACTCCCGGGAGACGGGGGTATCTCGCTGGTGGGCACCCTGGGCCAGGGCATCGGCCTCCTCATTCCCCGTGATGCCCATGTGGGACGGCAGCCACTGCAGTCGCAAGTTGCAGCCGGCAGAGGCCACTGCGTGCAGCTTGGCCGCCAACGACATCTCCACGTACCCGCTGGAGCTGGACGGCTGGTCTGCCGCCCGCAGTCGCAGCAGAGCTGGCCGGGAGTCCGTCAGGACCAGGGCCTCAGTGTCCTGGCCTGCCCGTTCGAGCAGCAGGTCCGCAGCCAGGTGCTGGCCGGCCAGCTCCGCGGTGGTCGACGAAGCGGGGAAGGGCAGGGGGAACGCTTGGCGCCGGGAGTTGTGCAGGCGGCTGCCGCGTTGCCCGTGTGTGGCAGCACCGATCCGTCCGTGAAGACTTGTAGGCGGCCGCCGCTGGCGTCCTCATGCAGCAGGGCAGCCACCTGCTGGTAGATGGCCGCGTGGGGGGTGGTGCGCTTGCTGTGCACCCTGGGGAGCCTGGTGGCAATCTGTAGGCCTCCCCCGTGTCAGGCGGAGGGGGCTCCAGACGGGGCCGCTGCGGAACCTCGATGTTTTCGTCGTAAATCCGCAGCAGCATCAAGAGAGCGTGTTGCTGGGCGTGTTGGTAGAGGTATACAAACATGCTGAGCGGCGCAAATACACAACACACAAGTAGCGCCTGTCCGTGTCGTCTTGTGTATTGTGTAATTGCGCCGCTCAGTATGTTTGTAGACCGCAGCAGCATGCCCATCTGCGAGTTGGGCCGGCCACGAAACCGCTGCAGCAGGGCAGCCCCATTCAGGGACTTCTGCAGCCGGTCGATGTGGCGCAGAACCGTCTGGAAGGCCCGCATCTCGATGGGCCACGTGGCCGCCTCCGTGTAGGTGGCCGCCACGGGAGAGTACCTGGGGAGGCCCAGACAGAGCCGGATGGCCCGGCGCTGGTCCAGCTCTAGCTCCCTAACCGGGGCGCGCTTAAGGTGCATTAGCGGCAGTGCGTACAGCACGGCCGACGAAGCCATGCTGTTGAAGATGCTTAGCGCCACCCGATGGGAGCAGCCGTTGCCCCGAGCCAGCAGCTGCTGCACTCCGCGCAGCACCCCAGCAGCGCGCTTCTGCATGGACCACACAGCTGGAGTCCAGGTCAGCCAGCAATCCACGAGCAGGACCAGGTTTGCTACTTGAAGGCGCCATGGGAGGGGCTGGCCATTCAATAAACTCGAATTAAGATGAGCTCTGGGATCCCCAGGTGGTCAAAATTAATCCGGAGCCTTCACTATGGCGCGCCTCGTCGCCTGCGTTGCGTCGGCGCGTGAAACCCTACAATCAATCAAGATGAGCTCCGGCGTTAGACGGCGCGCGGCCTTGTTATTGGGGTGCAGCATCAGGGCCTGCAGGTCTCGGACTCGGAGAGCAACAGGCCGTGGCTGGCCAGAAAAGTCGCCACTGAGTCTAACGCCCCCTGCAGGCACGCCCTCACGTGCCTGTTCATCCGGCGGGCCCGTGCGTCCAAATGGCGGTGTCTGCGTAGACCGCAATCCCCATTGGGTACTGGAGCCCACCGGGGATGCAGTCTGGAAGCAGGGCCAGCACCAGTTTGAACAGGAAGGGGCTTAGCACGCCCCCCCTGGTGCACCCCAGCGCAGATGTCCCGTGGACTGCTGGTTGCCCGGCCGACCTTATCCCGGAAGGTTCGGCCAGCCAGGAATGCCTGCACGTAGCCCCTAGGTGCCCCACGACGCCCATGCCGTCCGACGCCTCCAGGATGGCGCCGTGCGGGAGTGTCGAACGCCGCCTTCATGTCGAGCAGCATTAGGTAGGCCACCTCCTTGTCGGGGCGGGCCTGCTCGAGCATGGAGACGACGTCGCCCAGGGAGTCAGCGGTGCAGCGATGCCGCCTGAAGCCGCTCTGCTGCTCCCGGAGCACTCCCCGGTGGTCAGCGATCCACCGCAGACGCGGCAGGGCCACGTGCTCCAAAACCTTGCCCGCCGTGGCCGTGAGCGACACTGGCTGGTAGGACGCTGGTTCCGTGGGCGGCTTGCCGACCTTCAGGATCGGGGACACAAGGCCCACCAACCAGGCTGCCGGGAGGATTCCCGTCGTCCAGGCGTGGTTGAAAAGCAGCAGGAGCGGCCCCAGGTGGGTGACGTCCAGGTTGCGCAGCATCTGGTACGTCACCCCATAAATTCCCGGGGCGCTCCTGCGTTTGGGGCGGCGGTCCAGGGAGTCCTTCAGTTCCCGGAGGGTCAGCTCAGCCGAGCACAGGGCCACAGCTCGGGGTTCGGGTGGGGCAGCTACGGTCACGTTCTGTCGGGCAGGAGCAGCCGGGCCGGCCTGAGCAGACGGCGGACTGGCCCGCCAGAAGCTCCACCAGGCCAGCCTCGGTGATATTCACGGTGATGGCAGCAGACAGCAGCGGGCGTTGACTGGTGGTGGAAGGGTGCAGCAAGGCCTTGAAAACGCGCCAGGCCCTGGCTGAGCCTCTGCTGGAGTGCATGGAGGAGCACAGACTCCCAGCCCTGCGTGCGGCACTGCCGGGCCCGTCGTCTGCACTGGGCGTCTGCCCGCCGCTGCTCTGTCCAGTCACCTGGCCGCTTGCTCCTGATGGCGCGCCGCTGCAGCTGGTTGCGGCGCTCCCGAAGCCGCAGGAGCTCCAAGTGTGGCAGTGCCGTGTAGATGGGTACCTCCCCCCGTGCCGTGGCCTTGTCAGCGTTCCGCCCGACAGCTGCCAGGAAGTCGGCCTCTGGTTCCTCCAGGCACTTCGCCACCTGCTAGGCCGGCACATCCTCCATCACCTCCGCATCAACCCACCAACACACCCCCAACCCCCTCTGCCCATCCCCCCACCCATCCGACACCTCATCCGAATCCGGCCTTTACCTCGTAACATGCATCCCTCCCACCACACCACCACCGCCGCTTGACCCGCGCTCAGTATCATGCGACACACTACCCCCTTCCAACCACACACACTATGTAGACGCAGCCGCCTACCCTGAGGGTGAAGCGTTTGCTCTCGCTGTTGTTGGCGACATCAGCCACTCTCCAGTAAGCTCTGCCACGATACGCACCGCATCCCCCACCTCGGCGGAGGAGGCAGCAATAGCCCTTGCTCTCACCCAGAGCCCCACCCCTCTTCATGTAATCTCTGACTCCCAGCAGGCAATTCGGAACTACATTAAGGGACGCATCTCTCCCCCTGCTCTCAAAATACTACTCACCAATCCCCCCTCCGACCCCGTGGCGCTGGTATGGACTCCGGCCCACACTGGCATAGGCGCTAATGAGGCGGTACATGACCATGCTCGAGCTTTGACTCTCCGGGCTCCCGCTTCTTTTACGGCTACCCACGGGGCCCCTAGGCCAGTGGCTTCTGAATCACTTTTAACTTACAGGGATATTACCCTGCACCACCGCCTCCTCCGCCGAACTCTGCCTCCACCCACCCCTCCTTCACCCCCGCTGCAGCTCACATGTGGGCGCATTCTGCAAACACACACCTTCCCCCATCGCACCCAACTGGTCCACACACACCCCCACATTTTCACATCCCCTAATTGCTCAGCATGTGGGGCTCTGGACACCCACTACCACTCCCTTTGTGAGTGTCCAGCCTCTCCATATCCCCCTCTCCCCTCCCCCACCCTCTGGGAACAGGCCCTGGGGAGCCCAGACATCTCCGATCAACTATTGGTGACGTCGCGGGCACTGGATGTCGCGGAGGCCTTATGGTCTTCCGCCACCCCCCTTCCTAATCCCAGAGACTAATAAAGTTTGTTCTCTCTCTCTCTCTCTCGCCACCTGCTTGCGGAAGTTGCTACAGCTGACGACGGCATAGACCCTGGTGTCGGCACACCTGCGGTCGCCTCTGGGGGTGACCATAATGGAGTAATGCACCGACCCCCAGATGCTGGTAGCGGTCTCCCAGGCGTAGGGTAACAGCTGCGACACCAGGGTCAGATGATGTGTGACAGTTGGACGGTGTTCCGATGGCCGGGGCGCAAGAAGGTGTGGCTGCCCGTGTTGGCGACAAGCAGCCCGCAGGAGGTGGCTACAGCTGACGACGGCATAGACCCTGGTGTCGGCACACCTGCGGTCGCCTCTGGGGGTGACCATAATGGAGTAATGCACCGACCCCCAGGTGCTGGTAGCGGTCTCCCAGGCGTAGGGTAACAGCTGCGACACCAGGGTCAGATGATGTGTGACAGTTGGACGGTGTTCCGATGGCCGGGCGCAAGAAGGTGTGGCTGCCCATGTCGGCGACAAGCATCCCGCAGGAGGTGGCGGCGTCCAGGAGGTCTCGGCCCTGCCAGTGGTGCGGGGCCTGCCCAGGCCAGGTGGTGGCATTTAAATCCCCACACACCACGGCGTCATGGCGCAGAAGCGCCCGCAGTCGACGCAGTGCTGAGGCATCCGAGGGAAATGTTGACCGCACGTGCACGCATAACTGCTGGACCGTACCACCACGACGACAAGGGTGGACGAAAGTGGGGCTACCGGTGTTGGTCACGTGCAGTCCGCAGGAGGCAGCGGCGTCCAACAGCTCTCGTGCCCTGCGGGTGGCTTGGCGCCCTCCCACGCCGGGCAGTGTGCGTTGAAGTCGCCGCACATTATGGCGTCCGAGCCCAGTTTTGCGCGCAACCGGCACAGGGCCACAGCGTCCCAGGATTTCTGAGGCCGGAGGCCGGGTGTGGGCGCTGGCCACGGTGGTGTCCGTTGTCCCCATGCGAACCGTCACGGCGGCCCACTTCATGGGGCCGTCAGCAACTGAGACCAGGTTAACAGGAGCGCTGCTGAGGGTAGCCCGCACACAGACAGCCACCCGTGACTTTCCCGGTGGGTGGCTGGCGTTGTGGCACGTTGTGTTCCAGCAGGACCTCAGACGACAGCTGGTGGCGCTGAGATGACACACGTAGCACGGGAGGCGCGGGCTGGTGCCGTACACCTCCTGCAGCGCCAGCACCTCGAAGTGCTCCTGCAGCAGGTGCTCAATTAGTTCCGCGCTGCGGCGGCCCAGGCCGTTGCAGTTCCACAGCAGAGTGCGGGGCTGCTGGCCTCGGCCTTTTGGTTAAGGTTAAAGGCACATAGTATAAAGACATGGAAAAAAAGGTGAGCTGAGTTGAGTTACCAGAAAAGTGTTGGGAGAAAGAATGCTTGCAAAAATTATGAAATAGTTTGGATACCCGGAAACAATATGGGAAACTTCACATGCCCTGGTTTAACTTTGTTAGTACTAAGCTTCCACCCCCCATAACACCATTGAAGAATGTTACGCCTGCATGGAAACAACAGTGTTTACGGCATAACACAGTTTTACTCGAACAGAAGTAAATGAGATAATATTGTATAAGCAGTTCATTTACACGTAAATTAGAAACAGCAGGGTTTTTAAAATGAAGCTCGGAGCCTGCTAAATGGCAAGATGATGTTACTAATAACAAATTTCAACCACCTTGCCGGAAATAAACCGCTTTCATGGAGGGAATGTGCGTAATCAAAAGATTTTTGAGAGAAAAGTTTATGAATGCACTGTACACGTATGCCAAAGGTAATTTGACACCTCAGCCGAGGACTGTGAGTCAGCGCTTTTTTCTGATGTTTTGATGATCAAGGGCTGTTTGTTCAGGAACCACCTTCTCTTCTCGCTTTGGCTACCATCTTTCTTAGCCCCTGCATTCATGTACTTGCTGAGGGAGCTAGCAAACACGAAGACCAACTATAAGCCGAGTCACCTAAGGCTCGCAGAATTGGTGGAGAGGTTCAACAATGTTTCCGAGATCTCCAACTGTCAACTTTCACTTTTTCTGCAAAAACAAAAATGTCTAAATAAGTCTTTGTAAACTGTCCCAAAATCACAAAATCGAGTATTTTGTGCCCAAACTGGCCAGCTAGACGTAACTGTCGATCCGCATACATTGAATGCCTTGCATAAAAATCATTCAACGAGAACCTACGCTTTGAATTTTCTTAATACTTACCAGAGACCCACTACATTGGCTATTGCATGGCAGTTGTGTGAGTGGGCTACTGGTTTCCACCTATGGAGCCTGCGGGTCGCGTGAGAGTGTCCGGTCCTGCTGTCAACTTTTTTGGGGGACTTGCAACTTGCACTGCCCTGCAGTGTACCACCGTGAATTCTTTGGAATTTATATTGGCCACGGGAGAACCCAGTGAACCGTTACAGGCGACCAAAGCTGGCTGGGAAGTGGGCTTTTGTTTAGCGACCACTGTTTAGTGGCCACTCTAAAGCAGGCAGGCTGTTAAAGGGGCCACGAAGAAAAATACCTGTCGTTCATTAAAATACTTTTTTGCCCCAGGAACAAATGACATCAATGTTTTTGCAGGCTTCAAACAAATAAGATCCTACAGAAAATGTGTAAAGCAGTGGGAGCTCTATAGCCACTTTTCAGCTATTTCTTTATGACATCACATAATCTTGTTTGTACGACTGACAGCCACCGACCTAATCGACCGCAAAGAAACACAACGAACGATTGCAGTGGGGCCTCCATTCCGTTTGATCATATCATTTGAGTGCTAACGTACAGTTAACACACTGATAATAGTGCACGCCCATATTACGTCACTTCTGCCCATATTAAATCAATGTACTTTAAAATTGGGGTGTTTTTCTGCATTTCCCTTGGTTAAACTCGCCGTGTGACAGCGCTAATCTTCGCCCATCAATTACATTTTCAGAGTGCTCGCTGCTGATACCTATGCTTCCGTATATCCGTATATGCTTTCCGTATATGCTTTCAATCCGTATATGCTTTCACGTTCCAGGAACACCTTGTGGTTCTCGTTGATTACGATTTCTCTTTAATGTTGATTATTGAGCCGCCACCGAACTTATGGGTTTTCATATGCTGGAGTACATGTACGTGTATTGATTGATTATAGGGTTTAACGCGCCGACGCAATGCAGGCGATGAGGCGCGCCGTAGTGGAGGGCTCCGGATTAATTTTGTCCACCTGGGGATCTCTAACGTGCGCCGAAATCTCGTACACATGTACGTGTATTAAACACAGTGGTCGGTCAACTGTATACCCTGGCTATTAATGTCTGTACAGCTTCTTCTCTGACCCTATCGGCTGGGTGTCCTGAATTAAGTCCCTTTGCATGAAGGGACTCAGTAAAATTTGGACGACATGTCATATAGCGCCAGATTTAGTGAGACGTCAAAGTTACGCCAATGCACAAGCTATGGCATGAAGCGCCTAGCTAGCGTGCCTTTTTATGGTCCCAGGTCCTAAATTGTCGTAGAATCATGTGTGGCAATGTCAGGAGCTGAATGCACGATGGAAACTTCCCATCCACGTTCTGGGACATGGCACATGTGAGACTGGTCCGACTCTTCGGCATCTGTTGTATCGCTGATGTATTTTAGCCACATTTTATTGTAGTGACATGGCTCACCACTGCAGCTGCAATAATGTCTTCTGAAAAATATTTGCAAGCGCTGAATATCATGTATTTATAATGCAAGAGGCGCATGCTCAAAAGACTTTTCTGGGCACAGAACGGATACCCTGGGTAAAAAATTTTAAGCACAATTTATTCCACTCGAACAAATATACAAAAAATTGTGACAAACTGCCCGATTTTTGACAGTCTTCCTTGCTAATCTTCCTGAAGGGCAAACTACTGTACTGGGTCGTACCTGGTACATGTTTATTTATTTATTTATAATACCTCAAGGGCCCCCATCAAGGGGTGTTACATGAGGAGGTAGACAGTTCACAAAAGATGATTTGTTCGATGGCTTCTTTGAAATGGGCGATGCTAGAGTGGTGCACGATATCAGCAGGAAGATCGTTCCATTCTATTGATGTTTGCACAAAAAATGAAGAGTGATGGGCAGTGGTATGCGCACGGGGTGGATAAACCGCTTTCGAATGACTGATACGACATGAAAGACGATGGGCTGGAACGATAACATGGTTTAGGTGCAATGCATGATAAAATGTGTGAAACAAACACAGTCTTGAAATTTGCGGCGTGAAGCTAAGTTAACCATGTTAGCCTTGAGATTTTAGTTCGGTGACGCTGCTAGATAGGAGTAGTCCGAATAAATGAACCTGCTGCGCGATTTTGGATGGTCAAGTGTTTTAATAAGAGTGATTTTATGGGAATCCCAGATGGCACATGCGTATTCTAGCTTCGGGCGACTAGTGTTAGATAGGTTAAAAGTTTAACAGAAGGTGGGGCTAGACGTAAGTTTCTTCGGAGATAGCCAAGACACGCGGTTGGCGTCATTAGTGATGTTCATTATGTGGGATGACCAGGTCAGATCTGAAGTTAGAGTGATACCGAGGTATTTACATGAATTAGCTGCTGTTAATTTCAGAATCAAATAGGAAGTATTTATTGGAGGAATAAGATTGACGGCGATGGAAAGAAATGACACAAGTTTTCTTTATGTTAAGGGACATCAGCCATTTTCGCACCATGATTGAATCAAAGAAGATCAGACTGTAGGATGACAGTGTCGGTAGAATTGTGAATAGGACGATAAATGACACAGTCGTCTGCGAATAGACGAATGTTAGACGCAAGTTATTGGGGAGGTCGTTAATATAGATTAGGAATAGTAGAGGACCAAGGACCGTGCCTTGAGGTACGCCGGAGGTTACAGCGGATAAGGAGGAGCGATGGTTATTAGCACAAACGAACTGCTTACGGTTAGTCAAGAAGTCACATATCCAATTAAAACAAGACAATTAAGGTTAAGACGTGAAAGCTTCAAAAATAATCTATTATGGGAACTTTGTCAAAGGCTTTTTCGAAATCAATGAAAATGGCGTCTACAGGTATGTTAATATCCAGGCTAGAACTGAGGTCGTTAACGAACAGGGCGAGTTGAGTGTCACATGAAAGTCCTTTTGAAACCGTGTTGGTTAGGGTGAAAGAAAATGTACTGAACGTAAAAATGTACTATGTGGGAATAAATTATGTGTTCCATTAACTTAGAGCATACACTTGGGATCGAAATGGGCGATAATTACTCGGCGAAGATGAAAGACCTTTTTTCGGGACAGGAACGATCTTACCAAGCTTCCAGTCCTCCGGCACCACTCCGCATGAAATGGACTGCTGAAATATGTATGAAAGGAATAATGCTTGTTACAGGCTTAGTGTTTTTCAGTATTTTGGAATTAATTCCGTCCATTCCAGCGGATGACGTTAGTTTCAATTCGTCAATTAGTTTTGCAATTCCGTATGAATCGAATGTAATGCCTGGCATGACCGGATAATCAAGGAATGGGGAGTCTGGAAGCGGGCTGCAAGATTCAGGGGTAATACGGAAGAGAAGGCAGAATTTAATACTTGAGGGTAATATGATCTGGAATAGGATCACCGAGTTCATCAAGTAATGATAATGTTTTTGTGGGGTTGGGGTTAATGGCTCTCCAAAATTGTTAGGATTATTGCGTAGCATATTAGGTAATGTAGAAGAGAAAAAAGAACGCTTAGCCTTCGCAGCAAGCGATTCAAATTCCTTTGCTGCTCCGCGGTAACCTGTTCCAAGCACTCGCGGTGTTAGACAGTTTAGCCGAGCGATATAATCGCTTTTTTCTTATTGTTAAGACGCTTAAGAGATGTGTTAAACCAAGGTGAAGAATATTTGCGCATTTAACAGGAGCACATTTCCGGAAGCTTGGCGTCAGTAGTTTTGAACATTCAGATTTATTATTATGAAACACCTGTGGGCTATTTATTAAAAAGAAAAGCTGCGAACCACCCCAATGTTATTATCGTTCCTTAATGAGTATTAGACGTGTGCGGATTCCTGGGCGAATTGGTGTTTCCTATATTGCTTTAGACTTCCAGGTAAAATTCGGTTTATTCATATATCCTTATTAAACCTATTTGATAAATGTTGCGTGAACACCTTCACAAACATGGCCAAATATACAGATTCTTTACCTCAATATTTGCACGGAAGTATGCAAAGTATTTCGAATTGTTTGGAAACTGCCATTGAACAATTTCAGACGAATTGAAGTATGAGCTACATTTATAAGATGGTTCTCAAAGGTGCACTTTCCCAGTACAGCGTTATTGCCATGGTTCCCCAAAGAAAAAACGCAGAATGTGGGAAAGTAGAAATAACATTTATTACGAATTCACTGTTTCATACAAAGCAGTGTTTATGGCTATGTTCCCTAAATTCTCCCCTTCACTCAGAATTACACTTGGAATTCACTCGTCTTTACGAATCCATCTTTAGACTTCCCTCTTAGGTTCCTCTTTAAAGTTCCACATCAGTTGTGATTCCCACGCCAAGTTATCGTTTTTTATGCAGCACTTTTTTTTATGCAGTACTTTATCGTTTTTTATGCAGCGCTTTTTATGCAGCAACCACTTTTAACTTCACGCTTGTAACCCTTAGAATGGACTGGGATAAAGATTGATTGATTGATTGATTGATTGATTGATTGATTGATTGATTGTAGGGTTTAACGCGCCGACGCAAGGCAGGCGATGAGGCGCGCCGTAGTGGAAGGCTACGGATTAATTTTGACCACCTGGTGATCTTTAATGTCCGCCGAAATCTCGTGCACACGGGCGGTTTTGCTTTTCGCCTCCATCAGAAAAGCGGCGGTCACGGCCGGGAATCGAACCGGCGACCTCGTGCTCAGGGCTGGGATAAAGAAAACATCAAAATGGATCCATTGTATCCTTTATTTTATAGGTTACTTCCGTTTAGAAGTTACATTATGGGTTACCAGGATTGGAGTTTATACAGGGTGTCACAGCTATCGTGCACCAGGATTAAAAAAAAAGAGCAATGGCGTAACTGGAAGAAAAGCTAGTGCATAATGTTTGTAGTACTGTGTAGAAGCGGTCAGTATTTTTTTTTGTTAATGAGACTTAACTTATTAATTGTAATTAATTATCTAAATCGAGAATTACTGCCCTAATCACTCAAGCGTCAATGAGGCATTTGTAGGTGCCCACGAGGGGCATCTAACTGCGGTATTTTTAGCGACGAACTAATTGCGTACTCATTTATTCGGGCTGATAAAAAAACCCCGGGAAATATGAAAAATACCACGTGACGGCGCTTCCGCTCGCACTGTAAAGCAGCGCCCCCAAATAAGCTGATTCAAAGCAACGGCTTCGCCTGTCACCCGCGCGAAGAGATAGCGCATCACCTTGATAATGGCATGCATGGAAGGAGCAGGAACAGCAAGATTCGCGCAGCGCGTGTGCAGATAAGGCACAAACTCCGTCGCGATTTCTTCTTTCTTTCTTTCTTTCTTTTGTTTATTTCATTCTGGCTAACTCAAGGCATCCTGTTTGAGGGCGTTGCTTTACGATGCGCGCGGAGGCGCCGTCACGTGGTATTTTTCATATTTCGTGGGTTTTCTTTATCAGTCAGAATAAATGTGTACGCAATTAGTTCGTCACTGAAAATACCGCAGTTAGATGCCCCTCATGGGTACCTACAAGTGCCTCACTGACACTTTAGTGATTAGGAGAGTAATTTTCGAGTTAGATAATTAATTACAAATAATGATTTGTCTCATTAACGAAAAAAATACTGTCCTCTTCTTCACAGTACTGCAAACATTATGCACTAGGTTTTCTTAGAGTTACGCCATTTTTCTGTTTTTTGAATCTTGGTGCATGATAGCTGGGACACCCTGTATATACCCACAGCCAAATAATAACACGCCGAATGCCTGGGTATAAATCCGGTGGCAATGTTCACACTTGTCAAGGTTGTAGAACAAGAACAAAACATTACGCAAATATGAGGCAGAAATAAGTGATATTTGGAGTGTTGTTTTACAACTAATTCAAGGGTGCTTAATTAAAATAAAATACTACATCTACTGCATTAAAAAAAATTCACCTAGTCTCCTGCTGTCGCCCACGCCACTAGCGGCATTTTAAGAAATCGGACGGAAACGTTCCACTAGATAGGTTCCACGTTCCGCTTGGAACGCACGGGGTTCCAACGTGCGTTCTATATACGTTCTATAAACGTTGAAGCAGGGCGCCAGAGAGGCCGCCCGAAGGCCGACGGCAGCGTCCCGAGTTGCTTTAGTTGGTCGTTTTCAACCTGGATTATACTTGTGCTTTGAAGAATACTTTCATGGGAGTTTCACTGAGAGCGTGGATCACGTGATTGTGTACAAATCTTTGGGTTTTGCAATATGATGTAACGATATGTAACGGCACGTTTCAATGTTCGTAGTGGAACTGGAACGAGTTCCTTTCGCAATAAAGGAACTTGTAACGGGAACTCATTTCAAAATTGGGATGGAACGAAAAACGAGCTTTCGTTCTTACTTTAGAGGAACGTGTACAACACTGGTCTATCCAGTGCCAAAACTGTCTAACTGCCCGTTCGCCGATTGCTGTGCTATGCACATGCAGGTCCTTGCATTTATGGAAAAAGTCTGTCTTGGCTACAGATGAGTCGCCGCTGAGCATGTCTGCGTGGTTTTCTGCTCGGACGGCCGGTTATGTGAACACGAGTAAATAAGCGTGACGCCCGTTGAGGAGAACAGCCGCGCATGCATGCAGAGAAGCCCCGACCAAATGAAACTGTCGAAAACTTTAAAACAACAAGACGTTTCGTCTTTTCTACGGAAGCCTTGTTCACGTTTTTTTTTTTGTTACTTCAACATGTCTCCCGACCAGACGAGAAACCCCGAGGACCGAGGCCTTGCCGCTGCACGGGAAGCAGAGGTGCGGAGAGCACGTCACTGTGGCAACACGGCGTGCCCCACCGAAGCCACCGCCACGGCTTTGGGCGCCAGCACGTCCTGTTCCACCGGGCTGCCGGGCTTCGGCGGCGCGTGAGCTGGCGCGAGGCACAGCCGAACCCTTCGGCCGACGTGACTTGGCGCTTCTGCGGCGTCCCAACCCCACCCGTCGGCGCCGACAGCACCAGCATCGCTACGAGGGCGACGTAGGCGATTCGCGTCCACATCCGACTTACCGCGTGCGCTCTTTCTTTTCCCGGCACGTTCACGGGGACATTCGCGCATCTCGTTAGCCCAACTTTTCTGTCGTGTCCGCAGCGCGCAACCTTTAGGTTTTAGTCCAGATCTGTGTTAGTCGTAATATCGTCTAACTACACGGCGTCGTCGTCTGCACAAACAAGCAATAACTGAATTCCCGTCGCGTGATCCCCGGCGCAATCATTACAGTATGGCCTTCGGCATGTTTGCGCAGAATTTAAAAATGACACTCTTGCTTCACATTTCTTTCATGACTTCAACCAGTTAAAAAAATATTGGCGACAAAATCATTCATCGATTAATCGGAAAGTTAATCGATCAATCGCCCGCCCTGAGTTTTTATTCACTCGTTAGTAAGTGGCCACGAATCACAGTCATTATCATCACCTCTTCATCGATTTCATTTTTTTTTTATACATCTGGTGTAGCAAGCTAGGCGCCTTGGCCAGGCTAATCTCACCAGTATCATTAAAGACTATTCTCTCTCTCTCTCGAAGCTTTGAACGTTCGCATATAAATAGGGAAAGTGAGTTGTTTGCAGGTCGTTAAAGTGAAGGACTGATGATTGATTGATTGATTGATTGATTGATTGATTGATTGATTGATTGATTGATTGCGGGGGAATTAACGCGCCGACGCACAGGCGACGAGGTGCGCCGTAGTGGAGGGCTCCGGATTAATTTTGACCACCTGGGGATTTATAACGTGCGCCGAAATCTCGCACGCACGCGCGTTTTCGCTTTTCGCCTCCGTCAGAAAAGCGGCCGCCGCGGCCGGGAATCGAAGCCGCGTACTTGAGCTCAGCAGCACAACGAAGTGAAAGACGCTGTAGATAAGTGTTCTCTCGCTGAATGACGATTCGGGGACCGCCTCTGCACGCTCTCCAATCTAAGAGGGGATGCATTGCTGATACTCCTGGAGCGAAGTGGAGCTTCATAGGAATCATGCAAGGATGGGCGTCAAAACTCTCCCGTTGCCCGCCAAATGACGACAAGCACACGGAAACAAGAACTGGCCAGGAAACTTACTCGTGAGAGCTGAAAGCAAGTTTGGCTTCCAACAGTATTCACGTAACTCATGCGTCGCGGTAACCCGTTTCACCTGCTTGGGATCCTAGGTATATCGAAATGATGTTTTGCGGGTGTAGGTGATAACTGGAGTCTGAAAGATGTGGAGTTAAGTATTCATTTTGCGCGAAAGCAAAGCTGGTTAATGGAGCAACTACTGAAAATTACGTCGACTGAAAAAAAGAAAAAAAAATATCTCTGTTGGCTGCCAACGCGGGTATGCAGCGGCCTGGCGTTTCCATCAACCAGCGCATGCCGTTGTTACCTCCAGAGACAAAAAAAAAATTCTACCGAAATTCAGCGAATTATCTACTAATGTGAGTTTTTTCGAGCCAATTTTCTTGTTTTTCTAAATCCTGTTCGACTAATTATCTCCAGTTACGATATTATAACGATTACAGGTGAAGCTTTGGCGAAATTTTCCTGATTGTGGAAATGCAGGGCGTTACACAGTTCGCTATTTTCTCGTAATTATTACAAATTTTTCGTATACATTTTTAAAGCAAAGCTTCCTAGCTCTACGAGCCAACGGTCCTTGCTTGCGGGACAACAAACTCTCAGCGCGGCGGAGGCGGCGGCTGGGGGGGCAGGAGGGCGCAGGGTTTCACTCACGGAGCACACTGGCGCGGCAAATTTACCCAGCGTTCCCTGCGCGGAAGTGCCTGCTCGCCGGCGGCAGCGTCGCCGGTACGGCTTTGACGTCTGCTTTAAAGACGGTTGTTTTGGGCCTGTTTTGGCGCAGCTTCGCGTCGATTTCATGCTGCCTTCGCATGGCTTGATTAACTGGTTCGACAGCACCTCCAGGGTATCCCGCACCCGACGGAATTAGGTGGTCGTACGGCAAACACGTATAGGTTAAGGACTGGTTTGCAGGGTGGGAAAACAAAATGCACAAACAACATACAGGCATCTGGCCGCCAGAGAAGCACTACCTTTTGCGCATTGCTTGCCACAAATGAGACTCCGTTTTCTTGATTGGTGAATAGCAATACGGTTGTGTTTTAAGAGATGGTACAAAAGGCCACAGTAGCAACTGGTTCTGATGAATAGCGATTATGAAAGTTCCCTCAGCTTTCTCGCGTATCTGCCCATTTCGTTGCAAATGTTGTCCAAAGACGATAGTCTTTATCGACTTTTGCCATGTAAATATCTCCCTTCGCTTTCCCGCTCACCTCTCATGTTGTTCCTGTTGCGTCGCGCTCCTCCCAAGGTAAAGACGCTAAAGGTTTGCTTAAATCATTTTAAATTTCCCGCGTTTCACTGCTCCAAACCGGGTGTCTCGATGCCAACGCTGCCGTACGGCGAACACGCATGTGAACCGAGGCCGCCCTACTTCAACGTTTATAGAACCGCGTTTCCCTAGTCCAAGTGCGTTCCAAGCAGAACGTGGAACCTATCTAGTGGAACCTTTCGTAACTCTTGCCGCTTGATTTCTTCAAATGCCGCCAGAAGCTATATGGCGCGAGCGACAGCAGGCGACGGCGGAGTGATATTTTTTTCTTCAGTTGATGAAGTATTTAATCTCGCCAAAATCAAATATGTACGATTTTTTATAAAGGAACGCTGCAAATATCACTTCTGTATTAATTTGTTGTCTTGTATATGCGTAATGTCTTGTTGTTCTTCAGCAATATTGACAAGTATGAACATTACACCGGACTTAGACGGGCACATTTAGCTGTGACTATATAAGAATATTGCGCAGGCATTGTTTTACTTTTGCCGGGTGGCTGAATCGAGTCACAGACAGACAGACGGTCAGACATACAGACAGACTAAACTTTCTGGGTTTAAGTAGCCCAGGAAAGACTATCGTCTTTAAAAGCGAGAACAGGAACGCGAGGAAAGAAACCGAGAACGGGAGCGACATCATCAGCTGGAAATGGAGCGTCTAGACGTCGTGGCGTCTCGACGTAGACGTCAGAGTGGCAGCAGCGTGCAGTCTGCGGCGACTGAGCGGCCTACGCTACGAATGAGTGACCTAATGCTACCCTACAAGGTAGGAGGAGACATCGGTCTTTTTAGAGGCGAAGCTCCTAAAGCCATGGGTCTGTCCATCCCTTGTGTCTCGTGGTACGTGACCGCCGCATGCTTTCGGAGATGTCGCAAAGTGGGCCGCGTTGCACGCGCAAGAACCGGCTGCAACCGGCAGCGCAAACTCGGCACCGGGAGCGCGAGCTTGTCTGTGTTCGCCAACGGAGGCGCGAGCGCACGTGCACTGCGAGGGGGAGATCACGCAAGAGATCACGCCACGAACGCAGGCAGTCGTTCTCGGAGATCGAACGAGACGCAAGGACCTTTGCTCGTTTCCTCTCGTCTTGTTCGGACACAAATTCGCCCTAAATAAAAGTTCTTTCTTTACCGTTGTGTCCCATCCTACGTGACAAATTGTGGTGGAGGTGCGGGGTAGTCGTCGATGGCGCGGGGTCTTTCACCAGGTCTGGGACTGGGAGCATTGACTCCGAAAATAAAAGTTGATTTGTACAATGTACGCACACAGTCTTACGTCTTTCTTAATGATGTAATGGGCGAACTTTCACGGGAGAGTTACGGTTACCGATGATCTCCCCCTCTCGAGCTTCGCCCCACTTATCATCATTCATTCTGTGGATATGGCGTGATTTTTTTAAGATGCAAAGCACCTCTTAGTCGACCCTCCGTCGTCCGGCGTCCGCACCTCTCCTCCTACACTATAAAAAGAGAAATAGTTAGCGGCGCCTGGTTTCGATCCCACGACTCTCTGGCCGTAACGGGAGGTACGTGGCGCTTGTCCCACTGCGCTACAAAACCGAGACAGAAGCAAGTGCTACGAATGCGCCTTATGTCCTTGACTTATTTAAACTACGCCAAGAAGCTACTGATACAACGAAGGCACGCGAAGCTGAACGTCAACGGAAACGAGGAACTGAAAACTTTAGAGGAGGATGTTGAATTTCCCGTGGGAAAGCTGTGGTGGAAAGCGCCACACGCCTTGAGCTCAACCAGAGAAGAGGACGAAGAGGGCGGGCAGCGGGGTAGGAGCGTGAGCACGCAATAAAGAAAGACGAGAACCAGGAGGTGTTCGATCAGGCAACGCCGGTGTCAGTCTCTTCGCTGTCTCAACATTTCTCTACATTTATCTGTCTCTACATGGGGGTTCACACTACGTTCCCATTCATGCTCCGATAAATGAAACAACATAACGGTAACACAATGGAACCCACACAGAACCCCTATGATGCTTCGCATCCTCCTCATGGTCCCCCACGGGAAGATGGTGTAATTTTTTTGGTCAACTTCGAGCGTACGTGAGAGGGCCCAGTTTAGCCGAGTCTCATGGCCGCACAAGCTGCCTACGCTTTTCCAGGTGAGGCATCCGACGTGATGGCCCGCTTGCCAAAGGAGGAGGCGGAGGACTACGAGAAAGTGAAATCGGGCCTCCTGCGTAAGTACAGGCTGTCAGCAGAGGCGTTTCGCAAGAAATTCCGTGAAGTCGAGAAAGCTAAGGGCGAGTCGTACTCGGAGTTCGCCTACAAGCTGAGGGCAAACATGGAAGAGTGGCTCAAAGAGGCAAAGGCTTTCGGAGAGTACGACAAGGTAGTTGAGTGCTTCGGCCTTGAGCAGTTTTACTGCCGACTACCAGGGAACCTGAGAATCTGGGTGCAGGATAGGCCAGGGGTAAATACTGTGGATCAGGCAGCTGAGCTAACCGACGAGTTCTTCGTACGACGAGGTGCGCAGGGGCCGAAAGATGGCCAAAAAGAATTCAGGCCGAGGCCTGATAAATCAGGGCCTTAAGGCAGAGCTCCCCAGGAAGACGGTGAAGCAAGGGAAGTCGTTTTCGTGGATAGAGAAACTGGCCACGAAAACGAAGAGATAGCAGAAGACGCTTAGGAGCGGCGCAGAAAGCTTTTAAAGCGCGCAGACAGGCTGCGTGTTACAGCTGGTGCGAGACGGGACATTTCGCTGCGAGTTGAACGAAGAGAAAACTCGTGCTAGATCAGAGTGAGGATAGCAGGCAGTTTCTAGAGCCGTACGTACGTGAGCTAGTGGTCAATGGTAAACCGTGTCGAGTTCTTCGCGACTCCGCGGCGACGGAAGACATGACCCACCCTTCGTACGTTGAACGGGATCAGCTGACGGGACAGCGTGTTTGGGTGAAGCCGGCCGTGGCAGCACGAAACGTGCGCCAGCCGATTGCTATGGTCAGCATCGCAGGTCCGTTTGGTGACCTTGTCACGCAGGCGGTGGTATCCCCACAACTTCTTCCAGAATACAGGTACCTATTCTCGAACAGGTGGGATCAGATGTTACGTGACAAGGGGTACAATTTCGAGAAACTGCCGAGCAAAGAACAAGCTGGGCTCGCTGTGAAGAGCTTGAGTAACCACAGGGTCGCCACCTCTGTTAGAAATGGCGAGACTCAGACAGTGCGCGAGGATGAGGCATTTCCGGAGGCTCACGACAGAGGGCAGCGTAAGTACTCTGCTTCTAAGGACCCTACAGTGAGCAAGATGTGTCAGCGGCGTTTTCGGGGTGCTCAGGTCAAGGCAGGCCTTGAAAGCGGTTACCGTCCCGAACACGCGCAGTGTGCAGGTTACCGACGTACCGCAGGGAAAGTCTAAACCATGACGTTAGCGAAAGGAGGCAATACGAGCCTGTTGAAACGGCAGTTGTTTCTCCGGACGCGAGTTCCGAACTGAGCAACGCTGTGGCAGAGCCGGCAGTCGAGACACTGAACGATGTTCAAGGGGAAGCTAAGCTTAACGATGACGCCTCCACTGAGCGATTCGCTAGCGTTCCACCTCCAATTCAGATACTTGATGTCAGGCAACGGCCAGCCGAGCCCGTAGCCATTCCGGTGATGGCTGGGGTTGACCGTTTTCTGAGACCAGGCCGCCCGTTTATAGTTTGGCCTTGACAACCGGAAAGGAAAGCGAAAGCACCCTGCGGTGTTCGCTTGCCGACAGTGTCGTAAACAAATGCGGCAAGAGCTCTCATGCGCGCCTGCCGAGTGGCAGCGCCGCACGCTCGCTTTGCGCCGGGTCTCAGCGGACCTCGGATTGACCGAGAAGGAAAGCGCACGCCTTGCTCGAGCGGTGGGAAGTAGGGCAATTTTCTCTGCGCGCTCGAGACACGTCTCGGAAGAAGGCCGATGTCCTCTCGAACGGTCGCAGTCGCTTTCAGAGAGCGGGCGCAACGAAAGTGCGATTCAAATTGGGGAAAGCTCAGGGCAATGACGAGAGCTCAAATCGCAGCTCTCTGCGCGAGAAGTGGCCTGTAGACGCCTGACTTTCTCAATTTCATTGTTTTTCCTGGGGCAGGTTGCGGCCTTTACGATTACATTTCTTTTTGTGTGGAACATTTCCAATCACGCGAAATGTCATCTTTCAAGTTTGTGTGCTTGTCTAAAGTGCTTGCTGGGCTAAAATATAACTAGAGTAATTAGTTATTAGCGCATTCTTCACAACTAAAAGCCTGGTTGAGCTTCAGTGTGGATTTGTGTTCGCACTTGCCGGCAATGTGGTTGTGTCTTCCGGTGTTGTTTGGTTGCTTGCCTGACTAAGCCAGAGACGTTCTTGGGGAGCCACTACTCGTCCAGTGACCGGCCCGGTGAAGCTCCAGCACGGTGCCGTACAGCCCAGGCCTGGAGTCGAGCATCTGGCGAGCACTTCTCCCCGAAAGCATCCCTCCGGACAACGGTTGAAGACCCTTATCCATCGGGATCTCGGACTCTCGGCGGAGAAGCTGTTACGAATCGGCCCTCCGTCGGGCTTTGTTTCATCACTCCACGGCTGAGCGGCGAAGCCTCCACTACGTGCGCCTTTCACGCAACCCCCCCCCCCCCCCCCCCCGTGTCGGTGAGTCATGTTTTCATGCCTGGACAAGCCTGGGTACTCCGTTTCAAACTTCGATGGCGTGAGACACAAGAGGTCCAGACGCGGGCCCAAGGACCACAGAGGCCCCCGCGATCGCAGCGGAGTCTTCTTCTCTCCCCCTCTCTTCGGACTCAGCATGCGCCGATAGCTATCGATTGCTCACGAATTTGGAAAGAGTGTTTGTGTGTGTCTGTGACGTTTCGCGGCGTGTCCACTAACTAGAGGGAACGCTGGTTTCGACCGTAAGCGCTTGGGTACAAAATAGACTCCCGCTCAAGCGCTATAAACTCATTCCCTGTTTGAGCAGCGAATCAATGCTGCCACTCTGCTCGAGTCCTGTACTTGTTACCCTCGCCCTGTCGGGGCGTTTTCGCTTCGGCTCACCTGTTTGAGCTCGAATCTATGAAGTAAACAGTTACGTAGCTTACGGCTTCTGGACTCTTTCGCGGGTGCAACAGCGGCTGGCCGCTCGCATCAAACCACGCTACCAAACGTATGTCGGAGGCGACGGAGCTCTGCTCGGGTCGGCCCTTCTGGTCGCAACAGGCGTTACACGGCCCTGGCTGTATTGAGCAGTTTTGCGCGGCTCCTGGTGAGCCGCGCGGTAAATATACATGTGTCGCATAATGCGTATACCGTGTGTGTGTCATTGAATCAGCATTAAGCATGATAATCAAGCTAATCCTAGACAAGCAGAAAAGCTAAGAATAACCAGCTGAACCTTAGCTCACGCTACTTATATCCTGGCATAGCCGAGATAAGCCACTGCTAATGCACTGTACCGTCGTGGGGAGGGGGGTGGGGCTGAAAGCAGGGGGGGCGAAAACACGCTGCCTGGGGGGGATAGCAGAACGCTCTTGGGGCGCAACGGGTCGCTTTCATAGACTAGTAGTACCCTTCTTCAGTATCTGGTAACGCCGCAGCCAATAGAAGTATTATTTCTTAAAAGGAGTGACGGAACGCTGCCTTGGAGACGGTATTGTAATTCTCATACAGGGCTGAGGTACTCTGCCTCGAAGGGAGAAAGTAACTCCCACGAGGAGTATGTCGCCTCTAGTTTTGGCGGCTACGCGCCACCCCCGGAAACAGTATATATATATATATATATATATAGCCCAGTGCTTAAAAATGAAGTGAAATATGAGACCAAAGTTTTTGCTAACTTTAGCGCACTTCCATTTTCAATTAAAATAACAGTGCCTTGTACCAATTACGAATTGATCCCCTGCCTCAAGTATGCCTGTTTTGTTTACGCTCAACGGTATTTAGAAGCATAAAGTTGGCACGAGATTTAGTGGTTAACGAAGGTTTTGCCTACATAAATTTCTTGTTTCAGAGTTCTTTTACCTTTTGGCCGGGTGTCTGCATCGAGGGACGGTCAGACATAGAGCTACAAAACAGACCAAAATTTTCGCTTTCTTGAAACAGCGCAAGGGGACGAGCACGAGGCGCGGCACCCAGCGCAGACTAACAACACATGTTTATTGCACAACATTACTTAAATACAGAATTCTGTTGCAACAGATGAGAGAAAGAGGGAAGAAGAAAGAAACACATAGACATTTCAAGCCGTCACTACAGCTCACGTGCTATCAACAGATAAAAAGGCAATTTCCTTGTCAGTTAACAATACCGAAGGATCTTTGTCTCGTACGCTTCAGATATCTCGTACGCTTCAACGATCTCCCGTGTGATTTGATTGTTACCTTTATAAATTATGAAGCATTTTCTGAGGTCACAATGTGCGCCAAGATCTCCGTTATCTCCTTTTTCCGTGTTATTGCGATGCTCCCGCAATGTCATTGACACACCTTCCTGTATGTCCGATGTACTTTTTCTTGCACTTGTTAAGCGGTGTCGAATGAACCACGCCATCCGAGCAGGCCACGAATGGCGTTTGATGTTTGGTGCTACACGTATCAGACTTGACGTGGCCCTCATTAACTTTGTTGGAAGGATTGGATAGCTTCTTAGGAGCGGAGGATAGGGCGTTGACGCTAGCGCGTTTCCCAATCTTCTTCAGATTATGTGAAAGGGTGTGAATGTATGGGATAGCAGTGATTTTGCTATTATCTCTCTCTTTTGCGGCATCGTGCCTGTGCCGTTCATACTTCCCCTGCTTTAGAACATTCTCAGCTACCGAAGTCTGTAATTGTAGCGCATAGCGTGCGGCAGTCAGCCGAGCCGCCTGTCCATGAAGGCTGGCTTGCATTAGGTGAATACAAGATTTGTTAAGTGCATTCGAGACACACAGCTTCACTATCCCACGCTTTACCAGTTTATAATGGGCAGGATGATACGGGAGTATAGGCTTCAAAACAACGAGGCTCATAAGCCCAACATATATGGTCATCGTAAAAATGCAGTCGAAGATCCAGGAATCTAATGCTGTCATCAGTCAGGGTTTCGTGCGCTACACAGAGTGGTTGGAGAACTCTGAAATACTGTCAGAATGTCCGGAACGGCACTTTCAGCGTTCTTTTGTGGTATCAATGAGCATCAGGTAGTCATCGACGTACCTGAATGTCTTAACACTTTACATTGGGGCAGGCGAATGGCGACAACCCTGTCAAGGGAGACTAAAAACAAGTCACTGAGTACAGAAGCCAGGCAAGACCCTATACAGATGCCTTTCTTCTGAAGATATACGTTGCCCTGCCAAGTGGAGGAGGTAGAGTGGAGGCAAGCAACTCTAATAACTTTTCAATTGGCCGGGATGCCTGAAGTATTCTGAAAAATGGCCTCCGCGGATGATGGTGAGGGTGCGGAGTACGAGGACTGGAAATGACATCCAAGTTGCTTCCCGAGCGACATCCGATTTGCGCCCCGACCGTTATTGGATTTGAGCCGTGAGTTGCACCTTCATTATTCCCGAAACGAAACTGCAACTCACGGCTAAAATCGAATTTCGCTTGATTTTCGCTTGATGGCGGTGTGCGCACGGATGGACGTGGATGGAGACTGGGAGGTCTTAAGTTACTCCGCACCATTACAGGCGAGGGAGTTTGATTCTCGGGTACTAATTCACGGTCGTAGGCTAGCCCAATGGGTAAGACCACTGACACTAAATCTGCAAATGTCTGGTCTACTAAAGTTCAGAGCAAATTTCGATTTCTGATGATGAGGAGCACTGCATGGTGGCGTGTTTCTAGTATTTGCCAGATTCCCGTCATCTGACTAATAGTTTGTTCTGTTCCATTTGTTCAGTTTGTCTGCACGACTGAGATGCACTGGAAGGTTATACAAGACCATTTTGTGGAAAGTGGGGCGTCGGAAGGACCCGGAAATATACAAAATCACCAATGCTCAAAGGAGCCGCAATATAGTCTAGTCGCCACACTGAAATTTCCGTCGCCACGAGTGCCCAAAATTAGCGAAACTGGCGACAAATCGCCAGACCTGGCAACCCTGGAGAGGAATTGTTAGGAGCAAGAGGACGGGGAATGTCTGGGTTTTTCACCTCAGAGCGCCACGTACCGGTGACGCACGTACACTAGTCGCGGCATCGACGCGGAGCAGTCATAGGAACGTTGCCAGTAAAAAGTAACAGTGTTACAGTTACAGTTACCTAAGGCGAAAAAAGCAACTCTGTTATAGTTACAGTTACAGAGTTTCCGAAAGTAAATGGTTACTGTTACAGTTACTATGAAAAAATAACGTCGCTACTTTGCGTTACTGCACGAAACTAATAAATCACAATCCATTTGATAGAGTCTATGCAATAGAAACGTACAAAGGTATGCGGGTTGCCATAACTGCACGTGGTGAAACCCCAGGCGGAGAACACCTAACAGGGTTTCAAGCCCAACGCCAAGAATCGTTGTGCGCGCCTGATTTTGTCGCATGAGCTTTTTTTTTTTGATGCACCCTTGGTGTCAACCCGTTCTCGGTGTGCCAGTTTGCGTTGGTCTTTCTTTACAAGGGTAGCCTAGCTCCTCCCCAGCGGAGGTCGAACTGCCGGTTTCTTTTTTTTCTTGCTTCCGCTCAACTCAAGACGAAGGAATGATTGAGTGAGTGAAAAAGACTTTATTATTAAATGCCGGCAACAGACGTAGTGTTGCCACTACGCCCGGGGACGGAGCCACTCGTCGGTCCTTTGGCCACTCTACTTGACGGGCGCCGTCGCTACTCACTACGGTGGTGGTCGCCCCCTTCCCCGGAGGGAGGATGACGCCCCGCAGCTTTCACTCCGGTGCTGCCGTTCGAGAGCCGACAGGATCTGCTGGACAGCTGAAAGTTGGTCCTCCTTGCTGTAACTTCGCGTGACGTCTTGATACCACGGCGGGAGGTCGGTCCTGGTTGAAGCCTCAGTAGTCGAAGGAGAAATTTTCTGAAATCACTTTAAGAGCAACCTCCAACTTCGCTCTTAATTTTGCAGAGAAGATAATCCTCCCAGCGACGTCCTCCGAGGGAAGCCATGTTGTGGGAAGGTGAAAAGTGGAGAGGATGTGGCAAAGACGGAAGTCCCCAAAAAGTGCAAAGCCCTTGTGTTCCTGCTGGATAATTTTTTAGTGAAAGAGAAGTAACTACACCGCATTTCCTGTTACAGTTGCTGTGTAAACACGTAACAGTGTTACAGTAACAAGTTCCTCTCACTTAAAGTAACTAGTTACAGTTACAAGTTACTGAAAAAAGTAACCAGTTACCGGTAACGCGTTACTAGTAACTAGTTACTGCCCAACACTGACTCGGAGTGCACTCGCGCTAAGTGCCAGAAAGCAAGATGATATTGAAGGTCTGGGCCTGGATGTGACGTAGCGCAGCACGCGGAAGTGGGGGGGGCAAAGGGAGAGGGAACGCGCGTGCAAAGAACGCCGCCGCGAACAGCGCTGGTGATCCGCTTGCCGCCGCCATGCTATGCGTGAAAACTGTGGACATCGGGGGACCTCGACGGCGAATGCAGGCGTTCACGTCGCTCCGACCCAGCAGCCTGTTAGTGACGGTGCTTTTGCGAAGCCGAATTGGGGAAATTGCAACATTACGATAAACCCAACCCAAACGTGTCCGCGTCTATAAACAGGGGGGCATAAATTGTGGCGCATAATGCCCCACATAACTGCAGCGTAGCACATTTCAAAAACAGTTCAGTATACCTGCGTATATGTTAATATAAACACTGTGGCCGCCCCTTTTCGGCTTCTCTGGTGAACCATCCCTTCGGGGTGGTGGATCAAAACGTCCAACATTTCGCTTTTTCTGTTGTTTTCTGGGATCTTGTATCACGACCACGTTCCTTACCGCATTGCTGCGACGACAAAAATATTTGTAATGTTTTCCTAATTTTTCTCCAGAAATAGCTGGAACATCAGGCGCTTTGTTTTAGGAATTGAATAGCCGCCATCTCTGTGCTTCCTGTATGCTGATGGAGACGGCGATTCTTTTCGGTGAGACCTCAGACAACGTGGCTTAGATGCACACTGCTCGAGATCCATTATCGGGGTCGTTGTTCCACTTCGATCCGGCCAAATGTCCGAACGGGCGGATTAGGAGCCAGGCTTCTTCAGTTGGCGCACAGGCTGCTTGCAGCAGCCTTAATCCTGCTCTCATAGCATCTCGTCCACTGGTGAAGGTTCCGTTAGCGCTGCTCGGGGCCTCTGTGGCCTCGACGGGTTTGAAGAGGCCGACGAAGATGTCGCTGCGCGCCTCATTAGCCCGCCTAAGAGCTGTCTCGCAGCAGGCGGCAGCAACCCCAACTTTACGCAGAAAAGAATAAGTGAACAACGAGACGAAATACTCTAGCCTGCTTTCCAGGCAGCCTGCATTTAGTGACCCTGTGGTTCTATGATGACCGGAACAAGGCTCCTGCAAGTCAGTAATCTGCCAAACGGCAAATTCGACGTATATCACGAATAGAGTTCGGGAATCGTTACGTCCTGTTCTACGTTACGCGTGACTGAGCCCGCGAACTCAGTTTAAGCAGCACAAGTCCCACGTCCCTGAGCCACAGGGGCGGGTGCTGGCACGAAAAGAAGAATCCCGGGAAGCGTTGGTCAGTACACGTTTCCGGTATGTGTTGCGGCCCTTGGGAGAGTCGAGATAGGTAACCTTGAGGTTGAACCTCAAGGAACACCGAATTAATTGGAGTCAAGCAGGGGCTTAATGCCGTTGGATCATTCGTTACCGTTTATCATTCGTGTCGTTGCCGTGAACCGAGTCAACGGAAACAAGTTTTCGTTATTGCGTACCGTGTTAACAGAAACAGAAGTTTCCGTTTACCGCTGGAAACACCAGGATATGTTTTCACACACCATTTGCGGGTTGAGTATTCCTGTTAACTGCCCGCAGTAATGCAGGTAGCGACATCTAACGAATTAGTCTCAAAGTAAGTGACAAATAATTTTTGCCCAGACCTGTTTTCATTCGCTTCAAGTAGCTCGAATCTTGGACATTTGATATTAAGCAGTCTCAGTACAATGATTTTCTTTTGAAATATTTGTAGACGTCTCCAGCACAGCTTCAAAAAACAGTGATGTCAATGCCGCCATCTCATAAACACAGTGATCAACCGAAAAGGCCCAGCGTTGTTGGTGACACTTATAACAAACGAACAAACAAATAAAGTTAAAAGCACAAAAGGGACGAGGGACAGGCAGACTGAACACTTTGTGTTCCCGCTTTGTGCCCCTCACTTCTTGTGCGATTTCTAACCTTCCAATGTGTACCACATCAACAACCAGCCCATCCTTCGATTTGGCATGAGAGGGCTTTCTTTTGAGGACGAGACCACCGCTGGAGGTGCAGATTTGTTTTGGTGCCAACCTTACTGCTGCTGCAACTCACCCACAGCTCATGTAGGTTCCGATACCACAGGATTGTGGTATCGGAACCTATGGGAATCTTGTTGCTGAACTGGCTGGTCGGGGGGCATGGGTTTTCAGGATGTGCTGTGCGAGGCTAGAGCGAATGCGGTCTCCACGTTTGTTCCAAGGGGGCCATCTTGTAACAATACATCGGATAAAGCACAGGTCGTTGGGCCAGAGCGGAAGTTCCTGGTGAACACTGGTTTATCCATGTTTATGACTTGATCGAGGCACATGAAGCTTTTGCTTAATCTACTTCTTCTGAACAGATAAACAAAGGTTACGAACTTAGCATGGATGACACCGAAAATGATCTTGGTTCTTCTTCCCATTAGCAACTCGCATGGCGCCGCCCGGTTATTTGGTGAGACATTGAGCGGTAGTGGAAGTTGTGGAACAGCACCCGGGCCACTTGCGTCCTGCATTCACCCGGCGTGCTTTTCTTCAGTTTATCGTGTATGGTCTGTACTACAGCCCCGTTGAAGCAGGGTGATACGGAGGCACCACATTAGACGGGTGCCATTACATAGGAGGAAGTGGGCGTACTGGCTGCCGGTCAACGCTGGCCATTTTCCGAGACTAGCAGAACATGTTGAGAAAAGAGAGGGCTTAACACAGAGATGTCGGCCTGTGCAGATGGCGATAGAACAGGGTAAAGTTTAGCTCATTTCGAAAAAGCATCCATCAGCACGAAAACCTTTCAAATCAACCTGGATTATATAGAGCAGGGCTTGTAAAGGAAGTGCCATGGCGTAATGGGTGCCCTCTGAGCAGGCTTCTGATGCGCTTGGGAAACAAAACAGCTACGCCCCTGATCGGTCGTGTCACTTTCGATTCTAGGCCACCGCACATCAGAGGTAGCAATCATCTTTGATTTCTTAATTCACGGGCAGCGGCCGCGTGCTAGAGCTAGAGTAGTTGTTATTGCAGGGACTTGAAAACAATGACAGGCACCCAGAAAAGGGATCCTCAACGCAGATGACTTTCAGTTAAAAGCACAAAGTAGTCCATGCAGCATTAAGGCCACAGTCTCCTCCTCCCAAAAGAGGACTCCCTGTCGGGCCGCCCTCAGATAGAGGCAGCATGGGATCCCTTGCTGTAGCTTGTCGAACGGCTGCAGGTAACAGGACGTCAGGGTGCACTTGTTTCAACATGACATCGGCGGGCGTAGAGTTATGAATGAAATTTGGGTATAACACTTTTATACAGGAGGCTATGGCCGTGCATACGCGTATTTCAACGGTCATATTTGTATTTTTAGGCAAAAAATACAGAAATAAGGTTTTCAAGAGGTCGAAATTTTGAGTGCGCTTGGATTTAAAGACCTTTGCGCACCATCAAAATGGTATGGCGAAAACTGCATCATTTTGGAGCTCTAGCATTAATATCAAAATGTTGTAATTATAGAGCCAATCAGCAAGAGCGTACGACTCACTCTGCTGCAGCTTTCAGTATTTGGTTGCGAGGTAGAGAAAAACCGACTGGTAGCTGGCCCACTAGGCTCGGGGCACTTAGGCACAGCCTATGGAAAACAAAAAACCAACAAGCGATCACCAGGTTGATTATTTATCGACAACGTAATTTCGCACATCACTCTTCATTAGCTGCAAAATTGTGTAAAAGGTGCACACACACAGAACACCTATCCTTTACAAGTGTGGCCCATTAAAAAGACAACAATGAAACTAGTGCGATCGCGTAGCAACGACAACAGATGAGGCATTGGTCATTCCCTAGCCACTTTCCGGCAACGCCTTTGTCCCCGCAGAATCCTTTTGATGCGACTGGTGGCCACCGAGCTAAGCCACAGCTACAGTGTACTAGAAGACAGAGGTGTGTCGTTCGGGGCCGATTAGGGGTGTCCCTGTTGCGATGAAAATTTCTGCCGAGAACGTCCTGTTGAGGGCAGCGGCCCTGGCGGCCGCTGCTTACCAGTTGGTTTCAGAAGTTTTGTGCGTTAAATTAATCCGTGTTTATTTCCATAAATGCTCCTATTTCTTTATTTCATGATTTAAAGTTCTAAAAACCCGTGAAATAACTGTTTAGTTTGATTTTTATTAAAAGCTTGTAGGTTGCGCTGGCTGCAACAGGAGTTCTCTGGAAAACGCCTGCGCTCTATACAGTTTTTTCATCGCAAAAGGCATAGAGTTTCTTAGTAAGTATACTTGAGAGAAAACTGCGCCTGGTAAGCCATGTCGCCGTGGGGGGTTATGGGAAGACCCCCGCTTTTGACTTGGACTTGGCATGACAATTGGATGTTTAAGCAGTTTTGGGGATTTGCTTTCTTCACTATGCTTTTTTCACTACGAGCTACGAGAAAGCAGAAATCCTCCCTGTTCTGTGGTAGCCGTGTTCGGTGAAACAGCAGGCAGTGCGTGATCGTACGTCAGGTTGGTCATGCCGTAGCCGAAGGACGTATGACTGAGCGGGTAATATGTCGCCGCGAAAATTGTACCTGACGAAAAAAAGAAACTGTAGCGGCCACTTCGTCATCAACAGCAAGCGCCCACCATCATCATCATCGGCCGCTGCCTCCATCGTCAGCAGCGCGTGGCCTCGTCACACGGCGAGCCACGCGCCTCACAGAACATCATGGCCTCCGCGCTGCTCGGCCGCACTCCACGGGCGCTCTCCGATTCTCGGGCCCATGTTGTCGTCCTCACGCAACTGTGAATAAATGTGGGCTAGGCCTCACCACTTCATTCGGCCGCCTACAAAACAAAACGTACTTCGACAAAGACAAGATACGACAGACATGGGCGCCTGCGGCCGCCCACATCTTGTATTCGCCCATGACGATTGCTTAACGCCACATTTGCGTTTTTCTTCAAGTATGAACCAACTCGCTCAACAGCAAGTTTGGTTAAACTGTGGCTGATAATCGGTGCATCGGTTCGCCACGAAGGCGACGTTTTCACAGGCACGCTAAAAAACATTTCCAAACACTTCAAACAACGCATTGTATGAAATAATGGTAAAATCAATAAAGTAAGAGTCTCTAATAACTTTTCCCACAAAATATTAACATTATTGTTAACTGCCAGCTTGGTCTGCAGAATAGTAGGCACAACCGACCCGGCAAAAATACGCTTTATTTCCTTTTTCATTAGTATAAAACAGCCTACTTTATTTTCCACTTACATAATTGCACACAATTCTTCGCGTTTTTTAGGCACTTTGTCTAAATTTGCGGTCACTAGAACGTTTCAATCCAAGCCAATGATGAAACTAGGGCGAGCGCATGATATAATGGCGGTCCATGACGAAACAGACGGCCTTGATGTTAGCCGCATAGACGCTAGCGCCAGATTCCTCGCTACTGTATATTGTAACAAACTCTATGGCAAAAGGTACCCGTGTTCTCCATTGTCCCCCCCCCCCCCCCCCACACACACACACACCTCCACCTTCTAGAACGCTGTACCGCAGCTAAGAACCCTGACAGGGCGATGTTAGAGGGGCATCTAGTTTGGTTTAGTTGTATTAGTCGACACACTGATAACTCTATTTTTAGTGCTTACCTACTGCATCCCTCCTGCCCACATTGCATCCCTGTAGCGCGAAATTTGAAAGTTTTTAAAGGAGCCATGAAGACAAAATACAAGTTGGGTTTATTAGAAAGACTGCTTAGTCCCGATAAGAATGATACCAATATCGTTAGAATCTTTGAACAAATAACGGATATATTAAAGAAAACGTGCGAAGCAGTCGCGACCCCCTAGCCAATTTCCCGCAACTTTTCTATGACGTCACAGAACCCTGTTTGTGCGATTGGCGGCCGCCTAACTGACCTGTCGCGAGGACACATGACTGGACGTCTGTAATGGGGCCTCTAGTTCCATTTGACCGCATCACTTGAATGCTAACCTGCACTTAACGCACTGAAAATTATGTTTTATTGTTGGCCCGTATGACGTCATTCTTGCTCATAACACGTCACTGTGGCACAAAATTTGAAAGTTTTTAAATACTTCTTGCTTTTTTTTTCCGTTAAAAAGCATCTTTTGTGGCTGTAATGGAGCTGAGTGTGATACTGAATCTTAGTTCGTTCAATTAAACAAAGTTGTATTTTCTCGTCATGGCTCCTTTAAATGTTAATCGCGTTTTTTTCAGTCGACAACATATTTCTCGGGGCGGGAATGGAGCTCAGTGCTTGCTGGTGCTTGCAAAGTGCTTGCTTCCAAAGGCTAGTGCTTGCAAACTGAACAAAGTTGCATTTCATCTTCACGGCCCATTCAAAAGCTATGCGCCTATGACATTTCAGCAGACACAAGAAACCATTACGTTTACATTTTGTGCACACTGCAAGTACATCACATTACAGCCGCTCGCAAGTATAAGGCGTGTCGCAAACCCATTAGCAACACAAATAAGCCCTGCCGCGAGTTTCCTTTAAAATGCAACTTATCCTGACTGACAGTTTCATCTTGAAATAGTGTAACACTTTGCCTTGTGCGATCAGGAATAACAGCGATTGAGCATGTCATGCAGCAGCTACCTGATTTACTATCTACGTTTTATAGCATCAGTTGGACTTTTCACATTGAAAGGATAGTTTATAGTTAGAAACGATGAAGCAACCTTTTAGCGCGTTCTTTTAGCCGAAACAGTTTCAACGGCCGGTGAGCGTTGTGGGTTTTGGAGGTAAAAGACTTTTGTAAAGCTGATGTGGCCGACTTGCCAATTGATGCTGCAAAACGCGTTAAATTTAACTTCCTACGCCACTTCTCAGCTTGCGTAGTCGTGGATCATTCACGTTGCGAACGCAGAGCACGTGTATATTGTTCTTGAAGTTTTCTAACAGCGGAGCTGTTTAGGCCGAGAGTAATCCGTCCATCGCACCAAAAAACCTCGCGGCGCGATGACGTCACCTCGCGTTGCTTAGCAACCCAGGACCAACTGGGTGCCGGTCTGCTCCGCTATCTCTATAGCCTTGCCCCATAAGTGCAAGACACGCCCATTTTCCATTTATAGATGTCTTTAGGAAGGCGAATATCCAATCGTTGTCGGTTGGTGTTCAGGATAACTTTTAGTGCTCCAAGTACGTATTGCAGGCAAATCAAAATTTTATCAACACCCCTCGAGAAACAAGCTACCCTTCTCTTCTTCCGAGCCAATAGTCTAGCATTTGCTTAGCAGACAAAATTTCGGAAGTTATGTTCTGTGAGCACCACAAACTTCGGCAAACAGCTGAGAACGTCGTCTGACATACGTACGTGTTCAATGGCGGAAATTCAGTTAGTTGAGGTTACAGCTCTCGCCAGCCTACTGGAATGAAACTCATATACTCTTGTTGCAGGAGTATCTCAGTGGTGCTACCCCTGGTGCAGAAGTCCTCTTCACTTCGTACTCGTTTATTAGAGCTTGTTGCTCTCCAGTTGCGCATGGTATAGGCAGCCCTAAAAACACGAATTCGCCGTGGCCATTTTGAGAGCACAATGTCGCAGACATCTAATCATAGGCTATCGATGCGTGTAAGCTGCCCAAATAAGTATTAAAAAATTAAAGCCGTTCCGCTCAATGTGCAAGGCAAGCTGTCGGAAATTCAGAGCAGTGAAACGCCATAATGGGCTGTGGCGCCATTAACCGCTCCCTCTTACTACCCATCACGCTCTTCGCCGCCCTGTCTCATTCCTCTCCTGATGAATTCACCGGATATTTGTCCAAAGCATTTCAAATTTTGTCCCTTCGCAGTGCTCGCGCACCCCACCCTGAAACTGCGCCAGCGGGAGTTCTGTTCTTTTTGTGCTTGCTTTTTCTCCCGCATGCACCGGCGTTGCACTGCCACTTTTTTTCGATTACTATCGTAAAAACCAACCCAACCTGCGTTCCTAACAAAATGAACGCGGGCGCTGGCGGTTAGTTACGTATATTTTGCCTCAAATGTATCTGCAGTTTTTTTAGGGGCGAAGCTCCTAAAGCCATGGGTCTGTCCATCCCTTGTGTCTCGTGGTACGTGACCGCCGCATACTTTCGGAGATGTCGCAAAGTGGGCCGCGTTGCACGCGCAAGAACCGGCTGCAACCGGCAGCGCAAACTCGGCACCGGGAGCGCGAGCTTGTCTGTGTTCGCCAACGGAGGCGCGAGCGCACGTGCACTGCGAGGGGGAGATCACGCAAGAGATCACGCCACGAACGCAGGCAGTCGTTGTCGGAGATCGAACGAGACGCAAGGACCTTTGCTCGTTTCCTCTCGTCGTGTTCGGGCACAAGTTCGCCCTAAATAAAAGTTCTTTCTTCAAATACGCACTCAGATGTATCCATATGAACCCTACCACGATCCGAGGAACGTGTATAGACTTAGTGTTTGCAAACTTCCCATTGCAGCCAGTACAAGAACCTCTCTCGCTTCATTTCACAGATCATAAAGCCGTCGTAATGAAGGGACCTCGCAATCCAGTCATGACAACGACGAAATGAAAAGAACAAACGAAGAAACGAAACAACAAACGAACAAGAACAAAATAAAAGAACAAAATAAAAGTTGATTTGTACAATGTACGCACACAGTCTTACGTCTTTCTTAATGATGTAATGGGCGAACTTTCACGGGAGAGTTACGGTTACCGATGATCTCCCCCTCTCGAGCTTCGCCCCACTTATCATCATTCATTCCGTGGATATGGCGTGAATTTTTTTTTTTGCGCTAAACAACGGGGAGATGTATGACAAGTGGGAGCGGTTCGCGGGTTTCGAACGCTTATGACTATATAAACCGCTTGGCTGTCGAAGCCTCTGTGGGACGTATACATCGCGACGACAGAATGCCGTGTGGCTCTACTTGGGTCCAGCGAGCGAGCTACGACGACAAGGCGAGCCCCTAAAGTGCTCTGCACTTAAAATACAACGAAGCGCTGATGGTGGTGCACGCGGCGTCGGAAAACGCGTCCGAATACGCATTTATCGCACTGTAAACATAGCTTCTCAGCGTCTTACATGGATAAGGTGGCACTTTACCCTGCTGAAATTAACAGCACAAAAGACGAAGATATGCACCTATGTACATATGTATGTCCAACATTTATATACAGAAGATTTCCAGTGGCCGCCCCAGCCATAAAGTTCATTTGAGTGTCAACGCCAGGCAGGCCTCCTGGAAGACGTTCGTCTTTCTTTTTGGTGCTGGTGAATCCACAAGTGCGGAATACAAACTTGCCAAAGCATCAATCACCGTTGGCAAAATAACGCGCAGAAGGTCGAACGTTAGGCTCCAGGAATGACAAAAGAAATACGTTGTACGCCGTAGTGCGACCAAACGGCGCCTCGTGTGGACACGTAAAACTGTTCGCCGGGTGCAGCTTATTACACTGTCCTGATTGGCAGGTGAGTTACATGCGCTTGAAGCAGCGGGCATTCCTGTGCAGTGCGGTTACGCTGCACACTTGGCCGCTTGCCGCACTTGACGGCGCGCGCACACTTGGAGCGGCTCGGGCCTCTCCGTCCCGTTGCGTGCCTGGGGCGTAATGAAGAGGAGCGTTTGATGGATGGCGCGGCTCATGGCGGCCATAAATCTGCGGCCGCCGTCATATCGCGATCCGGCCCGGTGATTCTCCCCTCGCTCCCCAAAGCACGCTGAGACCCAAAGAGGAACAAGGGGGGCACACGTGGCCTCCCGTGTACGCGCTGTCCGTCCCCGCCTCGTCGAACCGTCTGCGTGCGCCGCGCAGTGCACGCCCCGCGGCTACCGGGTCCTCCGGGGCGAAATGTTCGCTGCGACCGGGGAGGTTTGCCCGAACGATTCACTATACTTGCTACTCCGAAACTTCGGACTACTGACGCATGACAAGAGTGCTCCAAACAAAAAGGAGCGGAGGAAAAACAAGGCTGCTACTGATAAGCGCAATAATAGGGCATGCGAAACAGCACGCACCTTAGGTGGGCGTACAAGTAGTAGTACCCAGGGGGTACACGTCGCATGTGGCTTCGGAAAAGAGATGAAGCTCAGGCGAACGGCATGTAATTGCGGGTCACCATTCCGCCTGTGCATAAACAACTGATCTATCTCGTATAGCGTCGGGGTGCAACCGCGCGGAGAGGTATATGCAACCGAAAAGATAACACGGAGCGATCAACTTCCCCTGAGGTTTCTTTTGATAGACGGAGAATATCGGAAGGGGGAAAACAGAAGGAACGGCAGAAGATAGGAAAGGCATTCGGCCATTGGAGCATTCTTAGGGCAAGCTACACTTAATCTCATTGTCTAGTTGTAGGCAGGATTGGGCGTCTTTATAGCGCTGTGCTCACCATTTTACGTAGTCTTCTCTGGGCGTGCCACATGGCGGCGACACGGACTCGTTTGTGTAGGTGAGTGCCGCGAATACCTCGAGTTAGACTGTGCTTCGAATATCTCAGGTCTCTGTAGCACTGTGAAATGTTGAGGTTATCTAAACCTCCCTCTAATTTCATCTATAGCACAGTTCAAGGTGATACCGCTTGTGAGAGACATGGGACATGATTGGTTAATGCAGCGATGTGACGGGCGACGTACACGTTCCACATGGCGCGACGAGATGATCTCCTGCTGTGCGGATGTGCGTGCCATCCCAGCGGGTCACAACTTTCTTCAGCTTCCTCGGGAGTGATCAAACTATCACTGAGTAGTCGGCTCCCGTGTCTATAAGAGCGACCACGCCAAGGCCGTCGATGGATAGTTCAACGTCGGCCGTGGTCATCATGGAGTTTCGGGAGCGTAGGGGAGTCGGCTTGCGCGTGTTGACGGTCGGTTGCTACGCGTCGTTGTTGTCGTCGTCTTAACACTGGCGGGCTGGATCAAGTCAGGTGTATGTCGTTCCGTGTGGCTGTCAGACAGCACAACGCACCGCAACCCTTGAAAATCGCATCGAGCAGCTCCTAGCTCAAATACAACAAATCACTCGGCAGCAATCACTAAGCACCCCAACTCCCCCAGCCGACACAAACCCAGAAACAGGATCCTTGACCTCAGGCGCCTTAGTCGCCAGCACAAGCTTAGAGCCCTTGTCCGCCATCCCCACGCTGCTGCACCCGCATCAGTCGATCTCAGCCACTTAGAGCGCCTCATACGCGGCATTGGCGAACGCCTCGACGAACGCCTTAATAGCCTGGATCACAGGCTACACTTGCTGGAGGAAACTAGAAGGCCAAAAAAGCACGCAAGAAGCCCATGAGGCGGCATTTACCCCCCGAACTGGGCGACACATCATCGACCCTCCAATCCGACCATGACATGTAACAGAAAAGGCAAACCCCATCCACGCTCACCCTGTGGCAATGGAACTGTCGGTCCTACCGCAACAAGCAGTCTACACTTACCCACTACACGCAACAGCACAAACCCGACGTCATCGCATTGCAAGAAACAGATTCTGACACTGTTACTCTGCGCGGCTACAACACACATGTCACCGGCCTTGGCTCCTGCACCGCTATCCTGGTACAGTCAACCCAAACAGCCCAATCTCACACTTTGCCAACACTAATCGACTATGCATTTGTAGAAATAATTCCACGCAAAAAAGTCAAAGCCAGTCTATTTGTACTTAACGTATACAGCCCCCCAAACAAAACCCCTTACCGGCATCGACAAACTCTTTAAAACCGTCCGCCAGCGCAAAACCCCAGCCACTGACGCACACCTGCTCCATCTTTGGGATGCCCGACAAGGCCTGCTTCGAAGGTGGAAAAGGAACAGAACAAATAAGAAACTTCGCATCCGCATCGCTCAAATCACAGCAGAGGCAGATGCGTACGCTAAACAACTTAGCCAACAAAACTGGGCTGAGTTCTGCAACCAACTTCAAGGCACGCTCGGCACCCGCCGCACCTGGCACTTACTCCGATCTTTATTAGGCAGCAAGGAATCCAAATCCACCACCCAACACCATCTGAAGCGCCTGATACATAATTACCAGGGTACAGAATCCGATTTATTGCGAGAGCTTCAGCAACCGCTTCAAGCACCCATTTCCGCTACTACTCTGACACTTCCGTCATACACGGGAAAACCTAATCCAGACATGGACGCACCTTTTACCATGGCGGAAATCGAAGCAGCCGTTTACCATCTAACCCGCAACACAGCCCCAGGAAAAGACCGAATACCTAACAAGCTCCTCCGCAACCTTGATTACATTGCCTTGAAAGCTTTTGGACTTTATCAACTCCATTGGCAGGAGCTGGAACCCTCCCCCCACAGTGGAAGCACGCCGAAATCACCCTCATACCCAAGCCCAACAAACCACTCATTACAAAGAACCTCCGCCCCATCTCTCTCACTTCATGTGTCGGAAAACTGTTTGAGCACATGGTGCACAACAGACTATCACCCCACATCGAAGAGAACGGGTACTTCCCACATACAATGTACGGCTTTCGCCCCCACTTATCGGCCCAGGACATCCTACTTCAAATTAAAGACGACGTTCTAGACACCCTGAACAATCGGAGCAAAAAATCAATCCTAGCCCTAGATATCAAAGGGGCATTTGATAACGTAATGTCATGCTATCTTGCAAGGTCTTGCCTCTACCAACTGCGGCGAACGTACATTTTCCTACATCGCTTGCTTTCTGACCAACCGCACGGCAACGATAGGCATTGGGCATCTCCGTTCCGACCCATTTGCAATGGCGCCCAAGGGAACCCCACAAGGATCCGTCGTTTCACCATTGCTATTCAACTTAGCTATGAAAGATTTGCCGCCGCTCCTCGCAGCAATCCCGAATTTACGCCATGCACTTTACGCTGACGACCTCACCTTGTGGGTCCCCACCGGCTGCACCGGCGCCCAACAAGACGCACTTCAGGAAGCAATACACGTCACTCAAACATACCTCCGAGCTCGTGGACTGGAATGCGCCCCAGAGAAGTCCGCCCTCCTCACGCTCTGTGCCCGCACTACAAAAAACGAACAGACCCAATCCCCGATCCGGAATTAACGATCAACAACCTCGCAGTACCTACAGTCCCCCACCTTCGCATACTCGGTCTCAACATACCCAAAATGGAAGCGGCTCTCAACCTTACCTGCTAAAACGCACCCTCACACAACTAACGCACCTCGTGCGACGCATCGCCCACCGCCGCTACGGCCTTCAGGAGAAGGACACTCTCAGAATAACTCAAGCAATATTTATCAGTCGTCTGAATTACGGAACACCATACCTGGCTCTCAAATCCGTCGAAAAAGAAAAACTCAATACTTTTATCCGCCAAGCCTACAAGTCGCCCTTGGCCTACCCCCCTCAACATCCACGCGCAAGTTGCTCCAACTAGGGGTACACAACACTTTGGAAGAATTGCACGAGGCTCATCGCTGTTCCCAAATCACCCGTCTCAAGCTGACACCTACCGGAAGAGACACCCTTACACGCCTTGGATACCCGGTACCGCCCAAAGAAGACCAGCCCCAACGTGTCCCCTCCACATCCGTCAACACATTCGTGTAGCTCCCGTGCCGCGAAATATGCACCCTCTTTACAACAAAGCACGCCGCAAAGCACGGGTCGATGCAGTTACGAAGAAGCACGCCGGGAACCCTACTACACGCTACAAGGACGCTGCACGCTACACCCACAAA
>JABSTR010000929.1:0-32424 GCA_013339765.2 Haemaphysalis longicornis | reverse complement strand
ATGTACTTCGGTGATAAACGACATCGGCGAAGCATCAAACACGGCCTGCGATGAGGAATATTAGCCCGCGCAGCGACGTCGTCTGTGTCTCTTCGGTTTAGCGTTTCCTTAGTATGTTACATATTTGCATACGACATTCTGTTCCTTGTCATCCCAAGAGTGGATTTTTAATATAGTAATACCAATGTTGTATAGAGGCACATATCCAGCTTTTATTTGTTTTCCTTGACTGAGAGGCGTGAGCACATTATGCCAGTTATGGAGTCCTTGTTTGGCCACGAATTTTGTTGCTACCTGTCTTGAAAAATGGTTAATCGTAGCTGGCTAGTAATCCGTTTTGTACTTGTGGAATTTCAATACATTTAAAAATTCTGAAATTTGTTCATAAACACGCGCTTTTTGCAGTTCTGGTGCTTCAGAGTAGGTGAGCACTCTGAATACAGCAGAAAGTTAATACAGCAGAACTGCCGAACGTGTTCCTCTACCTTGCCGAAACATGCCGGCTCACTAAAATGGTTCAACTTAAATTAGGGATGACTGAGCGAGCAATGGAAGGGAACTTATTAAATAAAAAGTTGAGGGACCAGAATAGAGCGGAGTGGGTCAAGGAAAAACCACTCATCTCCACTAGAGTTGCTGGATGGCGCTTCCAGCTCCCCGGCGCAGATCCGCCGGAAGTTCGAGCGCTCGTCTCGGAAGTCGGGCCGTTCCAGCATAGCGCATGCTACGCATGGGCTGGTTTCGCACGCATTCCGCCAAAAATGCCTGCTTGTTGCGCTGTCAACTGCACAAGCAGACCAGACTAGTCGTCTGGGAAGACATTCCACTTGGAGGTATTACAATATTCTGTACGACGTGCGTGATACGCAGCGAAACGCAAATGTCATCAGTGTCGTTTTTAAGCTGTGGCTCTTGTTACGCAGATTCCCTCACTCTAAGCCTGATTTATACCGGCGTTGGGTGGCAAACGTATACCCTAGTTACACGGCGAAAGTAACCGCACCTACGTTTAACCGTGGTTACTAAACTTTAACCGCGGTTATCGCAAACTGCGGTTTAGGATGTTACACGCGAAATTGCAAGTTTTGTGACCGCAGTCACTTGAATATGAGCGCAACAAAAATAAATTACTACACTTTTAACTTCACGATAAAGAACAAAAGAGAAGCAGTGTAGAAAAAAAGAAATATCGTTAAAGCATTCGCTTCTGACACAAACGCAACGCCCTCGTGTGCGGCGAGAAGAGGGGCTTCCCCAACAGCTGGCAACCGGCTTGGTTTGCTTAGGTCTGTTCGGTGTAGGGAACTTTCAGCTTAGCATCGCGGTAGATATTTGACTACCCGCTATCTCTACAACTGCGAATTACAATCTATAGCACAATTTTTCACCGCAATAACATCCATTTTCTCGCATGCGGAAGTTCTTTTCCGATATCAGATTTATTTCGAAGAGCGGCGATGCGATAAGCTGTTGCTGCAGTCTGCCGTGGTCTGGGCCGATTCGGGCCGCAAGCAGTGCCGTGCGGGCAGGCGCGCTGGCGTGTTTACAGGCACGGCCGACGCACGCGCCGATCGTTCCCGAGTGCTGAAAACGCTTCAAGATTGCCTGCTATATCCATTTTTGACAGACGACGCGCGGAACTTGCAAATTTAGCACGGCTTTTGTCGTAGTTGATCGGGCGGATCGCGAAACGAGCCGCTGCTGACGGGCAGTCACGCTGATTGCGAGAGCGTTGCAAAGAACGCAAGCGCGTCTTGGGGACAGCTTTGGGGCGCCCGCTATTTGAGAACCTTCGTCTCTTCCAAACGCCAGGTGATTTTTTTTCGCCTCCGCTGACGCGCCGCCACTTGCGTCCGAAATGAATTGTGCGACTTTGAGCACTGCGGCTGCGAAAACTACAGTTAGCGTGACCGAACTGAGGTTATGGTGGCTGAGGTGGCCAAATTGAGGTGGCCAAGCTCAGTTTGCGTTAACCATGGTTAGCGACGTAACCGAAGTTTCATCTGTCGTGTAACGCAGCAAACTGCGGTTTTGTCTAAGCGCGGTTTGCTTAACCGTGGTTAACGGTGCCCGTCTAACGAGCTCTCCATCCCAAGGCAGCAGGCTCTGCAGTGACCACTTTACTGACAACTGTTTTGACAGAAGGGGCGCACGAACTCGGCTACAGCCTGACGCTGTGCCCACGTTGTTTTCTTTCTAGCATAAATCCCCAGCATAAATTTCTAGCATAAATCCCGTTAGAGCTGCGTCGTCTCCTCTCAAACCAAGACCCACGTGATATTTTCGTTCTCCTTTGCAATAAATTATGCTTCATATTAACGTCGCATATTTCGGCATAGCATAAGTTGCGATCTGAACGCGATGTGAATAAGGAAGGCTATAAAGTGAGAACAAAATGCCAAAATGCGCCAATGGGGACGCTTATCAGCGGCTGAGAAGCATAGCAGACGCCTGACTTCCGGGACGAGCCGTTGAACTTCCGGTGGCCGTGCGCGCGCCCGTCCGCGACAGCGGCGAAGCACCATCCAGCAACTAAGTGGAGATCTGTGGGAAAATGCGTGTAAAGGACATATAAGCAGAAATTAGGAAAAACAAATAGGCGTGGGCAGGGGGTGTGGAGCGACGGAAAGATAACAGGGGTCACTAAGGGCTACACAGTGAATCCTTAAAAAAGGGAAAGGTGGCAGAGGGCGGCAGAAGTTAGGTGGGCGGTTGAGATGATGAAGTATTCTGGGATACGTTGGCCGCAGTAAGCACAGAACCGGGATAACTTGTGATCTATGGGAAGGCTGTTGCCCTGCAGTGAGCGCTGACGGGCTGATAACGATGATGATAATGTAATAAGATGGCTGGTTGGACCGTAGCGCAATTGTTTTCTAGGACATAGTGTTTTACTATTTTGGCGTTTTCAGTGTTCATGGTTTTCATTGATTGATTGTGGGGTTAAACGCGCCAACGCAACGCAGTAACGCGCCAACGCAACGCAGGCGATGAGGCGCGCCGTATGGAGGACTCCGGATTAATTTTGACCACAGTGGGGATCTTTATCGTGCGCCGAATCTCGTACACAACGGGCGTTTTTTGCTTTTCGCCTCCATCAGAAAAGCGGCCGCCGCGGGAAACGAACCCGCGACCTTGTACTCAGCAGTGTTCATGGTTTTCAATGCCCAAAAGTGTAAGGGGTCCACCAAACAACGTGTCGACTAGCTGGAAAGTAGAAATATTTTAGACACCTCAAGTGAAGGTAAATTCAAAGAGTAAAATAACGAATGTCGCCCGTTACGCGGCAGGTTCGTTAGAGCTCCGATTCCAAAGGCCAGCTCATGCGAGATTTTAAAAAAAGTTAACGTAATACTTGCGTTCTTAGAAAATGTTGTAAGTGAAGGATAGGTATATATTTGCTTATTTATCTAAGAATATTTAAATCTTTGTTATGTTAAGTATTTTCGCAGAGTGGGTTACAAAGCAATCAAGAACATTTCCTATAAGCCACGAATAAAGCGCGCCAATATACAAACACACAAACGTATTCACCACAACTCCAAGCAGAATCAAGGCTTACATCCCGCCGTGCAAACTTGGAACTTATACGGGGTACACAGCGTAGTGCACATATTTATTTATACCCTCTCGTCGGGGCAGAGGAAGAAATCAAAAGGCTGTAAAACTCGGGTGTTGATTAGTCCTTTACAATCATTTAGAGTTCCCTTAAAAAAATGATATTTAAAGCTAGTTTCGGAAACCAGAAAACCAAGGTATTTGCAAGCAGTATTATGTGTTATTCTCGCAGAGCAGAAGTACCTTATCACCACCACAACCTCACATGTGGCAGCAAAGTGAGTACAAATACCTCTCTCACAAAGCATTTGCATAGAAGTGTGAATAAAAAATTCACGTAGTGTTTTGTTTTGCGTCGTTTGAATGCAATCAGTTTGCACTTTTGCATGTCCCTTCTGAAACAAACACTATCAAATTCTGCTACCGTCGAATTTACTGTATTAGTTTACTGCTCTGCTACCGTCAATAAATTCTGCTACCGTCGAATTTAAGTAATAAGTTTACAGTTATAAATACTTCCAAACAACTCGTTTAGAAGTATTTGTGCTAATACGCAGTGCGTGGTAAATATTACAAAACTTCAAGCAGTGATTTTTATCCCCAAAATACAGCTAAGCAAAATTTCATAATTTTAATCGTGAAGAAACGCAGCTTTAAAACTACTCTAAGGTAGTTTATGTCATCTAACCGCATCATGGTAAACTCGTATGCTCAGTACTTGGAACTTACGCAATGCTCTCCAGGCAACTAGGTCGTGAAAGTGTAAAGTCCGCTAAGCTTCATAACGATCTTAGGCGATGTATTAACACAATGTGACTACGCGTCATTATCTTGCTATCTTGATCTTTTGTCTCTGAAATCAAATACAAGTAATTTTTTATGCCTCTCACGTTTCCTACAGCACTCAAGTAACATCACCTCTCCGCACAAATCATATAGGCTCGTTTTCGAGACCCCCCCACCCCCCCCGTATGTAGAGCCGTGTGTTTTCGCCACAGTATTTAGTAGCAGTGAACCAGTGAATAACATTTTACAAGCAGAAAACAAACTTTTCTCGGTGCATAATTTATTAGGCTTTGATATATGCGTTGTGATACTTATTTATTTAACGAACCACTGCTCCTTCCTCCGCGCTCCAATATTTTAGATGGCCTTGGTCTTAGCGCTGCCTTATTGCGCATGCTGAAATGACGCTATGAAACAACTATCACATCATACAAACCTTTCCCGCCGGCCATCTTTCGGAATTGATTCATGAAAGCACTAGATTGCTTTGAAGTAGGCAATACTAAATCTTTAGTACTGAGTTTACATTGCAGATTTTGTTATATTTTTATTTTCAATGAAAAAGACTCGAACACAGCACCGGGTGGGGCTTACCCTATTCTGTATTTCCCAGCCTGTGGTTGGGACGAGACTGTCAGAAAAAGTTCTTGCGTGCGTAGGCGCGCCGGGCCTTGTGACAGTCAGGTGAAGACTAGTTTGGTAGTTTTGACGGATAAATTATTAAGTCTGTATTCGTGGTCATTCAAGACAACATTGCTCGTGAGTTGAACAAAGCATGAAATATTGCTCATGCCTTCTGTTTATGAAAGCGAAGCCTTGCTACCTTGCTGGTGCCGTTCTACTCTAATACGCCCTGCAGGAAAGCCACATTTTTCTGGCGATGGCGATGAATGATCGTGGGTGAAGTGAAAAAAAAACCGCTTATCGTGTCGGACTTGACTGGGTCCCCCGCGGTATGAAGCCGACGCATATCCCATTGCTTTGTTTCCACAAGGTCGAAGCGAACGCCAAGCCGCAAGTACCGCTTCGAGTCGCAAACCAGACCCCAAAACGTTTCGCCTCTGGAGTGCACATTTATAGTTGCTGTGGGTACTCTAGAAAAGCGATGCGTTCCTCCAGAGTACCATACACTTGCAATGTGGTATGTTCCAACGAAAGAACGAAACACGAGAAAACTTTGAGTTCTATCATCGTCGTCGTTAAATATCGGGGTGCATAAATTTGAGCCTATGGTAATACGTGTGTTTAAAATAACAAACAGCGCTCTTAAGCCCTAAAAGAAGCAGACTCACGACAAGCGGTATTGCTCAAAATCTCTGTTTTCTGTCGTGTTGTACCCTAGAGAATAGAAATTGAGGGCGCCCCAAATGGTCTCTACGTATATAAAGTTTGATGAGCCTTTTCTATTACTCAAAAACGTAGGCGCTTGCAAGGCTTGTTATAGTGAAATGTTTCCAATGAGCTATGTTATTGCATGGTCAATTCGTTTGGCTTTTAAAGCAAAGCTTTCTGCCTCTACCAACCAACGGTTCCTTCGGGGAGTGCGGAACACAAAACTCGAAACGCGACTGCGGATGGGAGATAGCGGTTTTCACTTCACGGAGCACACTGTTGATGGCGCGGCGAATGGTTACCGGGCGTTCCTAGCGCGCTGCTCACACCGCCGCGTCGGCCGGACGGCTTTGTCGTCTGCTTTAGCGACGGTTGTTTTGGGGCTCTTCTGGCGCACCTTCGCGCCTCTTGCGCGTATCCTTCGCAAGGCTTGATTAACTTGTTGGGAAGCACCTCCCGCATAATCCTGCAGAATTAAGTGGTCGTACGGCACTGATGCGTTAAGAATTGGTTTGCATGGCGGGAAAACAAAATCTAGAGATATCTCACAGCTAGGGGAGGGCTAACATTTGCGCACTCCTTGCCACGAATTCGACTCCGTTTTCTGAATTGGTGAATACCGAATGCGTTGTGTTTTAGGACGTATTACAAAAGCCGAAAGGAGTAAATGGTTCTGATGAATAGCGATTAAAACAGTTCCCTCATCGTGCTCGCAATACTCAAACTTGCTGAACTAACTAGTTCAAATAGGTATAAACGGGAATCACCAGGCTCACATGGAGAATTGTTGTGGTATCTGCGCTTGTGCCACGGGTCGTGTAGCCCCGTGCGAGCACGTCAGGATGGCTAGGTTCCGGTTTCTCACCCCTCGAAAGACGCTGCTGTCCGTTTTGTTTCTTGCGACGCACGGTCGGGCTACAGCGGCAGCGTCCGGTGCTCTATCTCGGCCGTGGCTGACCCTGGTGCGTTCGGGATGGCGCCCCCGCATAATCTCCGGTTTCAGTCTTGGTAGAGCCACGTGTGTAAAATAATGCCGCATGAACAATTGTTGTGGGTGTCGTTAAGCTTTACTTTCCAACCAGAGTCACGACGTGGACTGGAGCCATTTCTTGCTGTGAATATCGCAACGAGATCGGAATTGGATGGTTGGTATTTGTATGCTTCACGGTGATGTTTAGCTGAAATTGGGGGGAGAGTCGTTGTGTATAATTTGGTTACCGTTTAAGGCTTTTTTCAGTAGAGTTATGGTGCTTTCGGAAAGCTCAAAGAAACCAGGGCTTTATACAAAAAACCGGTCCTACAAAATTTGCGTTGGAGCGGGTCGAGCCTGTTGCGTAGCGCTTCGTATCGGGCAGTGTATATCAGACGTCGTCAATGATGGACAATTACCTGGCAGTTCACGTTTATACACCTGGATGGCTGACAACTACAAGTATTTTTTCATGAGCTTTGATAGAGTGTTCCGCACAACTGTAGGCAGACTAATTTGAAAAAATGTGTTTCCTAATTTTCTTTTTGGTGAGGAAACTAATTGATTTTTTTCCAATATGGAAAGTCTGGAATTAGTCTCCAAGTATTGACGATTACATAATTATGAAAACAGAAAAAAATTAGGGCAATTTATTTTTCTTTGGTATTTATCTTAATTTCAAATCACATGAGGTTAGGGCCTCTTTCTGAAGCCGCTCGAGATTCTAGAACAGACAGTAAAATAAGAGGTGATGTGGGTTTTTGGCAAATGATTACACTATGTGTTTTTGTTCAACATAATAGGAATAAATCACTTTTAGTGTGTTGTAAGTATCTTTACGCATACAGGGCCGTCTCATAATTTCGCTTTACATCGAGCATTACACACTTGAGCAAAACGCGGTGACCGCAGTGTATTTACACCAACCGAAGCTGTCGGTTTTTTCCCGAAGTTTGTGCCCGGCTCGTATTCTTTGCACAATCGCTCGTATTTTGTTCATTAAACTATAGGGTGCTTTTTTATACATTTGGCGATTCAAGTGAATGCATCTTACGCCTGTACGATCCTAAAATTGTGGGAACATGGCGGAAGAAAATACACTTAATTGCCATTTAAAAACTCGGTTAATACAAACTCTCGCTTCTGCTGAACAACCTTTGAACTCTTCTTGGGTTTTCCATCGAACCACCCCAAACAAGAATCCACTTCGGCCGAATCGCCTTGCATGGGCTCTTCGGTGAAGTCAATAACTTCCGGAGATATGGCGGTCTTAGAAGGTGGGGCGGGGCAGACATGCGACCATAGGAAAGAAAAGTAATTTAAATCCAAACCACGGGAAAATTTGCTACATAGAGGAAGCGACGGCGCGAGGAAGAAATGTGGACAATGCTACCACTTCTCCCACCCTTCAACCAGCGGTTCCAGCGGCAAAGCAAGAAAGTAAGAAGGACGGGGACTTTTGTGGCCCCTTTGCTCCGTAGCAGAGAAGCGCATAACTAGCAGGATACAAAAGTATGAAAACTCGACCACGCAGTCATCCTTTCGCGAACGCACCAGCTCTCCTGGCAAATGCCGTTTCTCAGCGGGAGCTTGTGAGTACGCATCGGTTTGCTTCGCGAGTCCCACCGCGTCAATGCCGAGAAAGTGAGGAGTTCCGTTTCGGCCCCTTCTGCGTTTTCGCTTGAAGTAGCATGTGGCGCTCTCGTTTGCCGACTGGGCAAGATAAAACCAGGCAAGATAACTTCAAGACAGTTGTCTTTAACGTTGCGCACTCGTATTAATGAACATTTTTCTTTTTCCTCTACTGATACGATGCACAAAAGAGGACTGCCCCATGAGCAAGCCACCGAACACGATTTAAGGAAGCAATGCATGTACCCTGCTTGTGCATGCACCAGGGAAGAGCGCATGCAGCTCAGGACAGTATGGTTTCAAAAGAAACGACCAACGTTACGAAATAGAAATCAGTGGAACGGAAGTCAGGTGTGGAGGTATAGATACACGTAACAAAATGAGATCGCAATTTATTTGCGCCCTCCTTGACGGATGGGGGAAAAATAGACACGGTGCACACGTGATTAAGGGTTGAAGGCTGCCAAGTGTTTTTGGAAGCGTGGCCTCCTTCGCAAGGATAAACTGCATTGTCGAGCAGGGGCAGGGTAAGAAAGCTGCTGTAATTTGTGCAACCCCGGAATGAGCTACTGGACAAGAAAAAGAGGGAAACTGTTCTGAAGTGAAATAGAGTTTGCGCAAACTCTATTTGGAAACGCAAGGGTAGGATTAGTGAACAGCGTCGTAAAAATAATGAGGTCGCTAATTTTATTCGAGGGATAAAACGTTAGTTTTCCGTAACTTTTATTGATACCAAGCGATGCTGACCTAAATTTCTAATTCAGATAATTTTACCGAAGCTTGTGGTCGTTTTCAGTTTCACTTTCAGTTTGAGTTTCTTCGTAGCAAGAGATACATTGTCTAAAAAATATTATACAGACCACGGTTACAGAGGCTACCATTGTGATGAAACGCCCTGTAATTTAGGAAGCAGAAAAATAAGTTCTTATCTGTAGCGAAAGTTGTGAAGAGTATGTTAATCAGAGAACGCAATAAAGGAGTACAACAGAAGTTATACAAACAAGTAACAAAAAAATTCACAGAAAAACATTGTGTATATTATTTAGCGTTAAAGTCCCATTTATGTGGCACAAAAAGGGACAAATTATTGTGAATAAGGTGGGAAAACGTTTTTATACCACACATTTTACATAAAGCGTTGCAAATGAAATGTCCAGAACTAACGCATCGAAATGTAGAGACCGGAAGATAAATGGCGTATGATTGTTCAGATGTGTATGACCACAGTAATGTTTTTATATGTGGTAGCGATAAGGCAGATTTTACAGTGAGAAGCCAAGTGTTCCAGCACAGCCTGCAAGCCATAATTTGTGCGCTCTTTTGGCAGCCAGTAGTCATTCTTTAGTTAAAACCGCGGAACGTTTTGGTTAGGTAAATGATCGATGTTCATCGCATCTAAGGAAATAGGAGTTTTGATTAAATGGTATGGGGTGATTCCAAAGTTTTATTTTAAGATGTTTCCCTATGCCAAAAAGATTGAGCTGCAAGAGTGGTATAAAGTGAGCATTGTAGGAACTGCGTGATTATTCCTACAATTTGATTTGGTCGCGGCTGCAGAGGAGGTACATGAGGGCGGTATGCTAATCCCCAAGTACACCATACTGTAATTTAAATTACGGTGGATGAAGGCGTAGTACAGAGTGATGAGAGTTTGTTACGAAAGGTATGGGCAGGCTATTATTAGGACACTGACACCATATACTGTTTTGTTTTATGCCCATTTATTCTGAAAAGAAAATTTCATGAACGGGTCCAATTCAATACCTGAAAAGCTACAGTGTTGTGATGGATGGACGGTATGCGTGTTAACCTAAAGCGAAGAAATGGTGCACCGCAATCTGTTAGAAGAGCTTCTATGGGTTAATGAATAATTTCCTTTCTTAGCACCAGTCGATGGCCTATTTGACGTCGTTATTGATATGTGAGGCTAGTATTTCCATGTTTACAACATAAGAAAGAACAGTGGTGTAGTAAACATATAAGAGGAAATTATTGAGGGGTGATAAACACTTGAGAAGACAATTAATAAAAAGACGAATTGAAACTGGCCCTCGAATGGATCTTTGTGGAACACCAATGTTATTTACTGTTGTATGTGACAGCACTCCCGGTATGCTGACTGTCTGCTCCCGATCACGTAAATGCAAAGTAACTGCAATATAGGTCCAGTAAGGCCATATGATGTCAACTGCCGTGAAAAGTATGTTGTTTTCAATGGTATCGTAAGTCATAGAGAAATCAATGGAAACCGATCCAAGAAATTTAAACTCGTCAATTTGAGACATTAACATGTCTGGGAAAACACTCAAAGCAAGTTTAGTAGAATATCCAAGTCGAAATGCAAGCTTTCGCGAGAATAGTAGGGTACATTTTTGACGATGACTGGAATTGAGCTTTTCTATTAATTTTTCTTCGTTCGGTCCCGGTGTAGCTAACATGCTCTGGCCAATAAAGTCCTGTACGGCGACATAGAGCGGAGGCAGAGGCTGCCCTCTGCCGACTAGCAGGGTACGCTTGCTGGCCTCAACAATCCTTTTGGTGCGCTGTTTCCGCGGCGTCGTCGTCTCCGGGTGATTAAAAGGAGGGAGCAAGAAGGCGGGCATGGGTTGGAGGCTGGGAACCACCTAAAAAGCGAAGTAGTTGCGGGGCAGCTGGGGTAACCGACGGACCGACCAACTTATTCCTCCTCGCATGCAAGGACAGGTAGGTAAATATGAATGCCTGTGAGCCGTAGTTTAAACTGGGAAACAGCGCTTTAAACGAAGACAGCGAAGAAGAAGACACAGACACTAGCTCTGTCCTCACAGCGCTAGTGTCTGTGCTAGTGTCTTTGAAGACAGACACTAGCACAGACACTAGAGAAAATTTTAAATTTGTTTTGCTGTTCCCCAGTTTAAATATGAACCAACTAGCCCAAACCCAAACTTTAGTAAGCCGTAGTTGTTTTTTGGAGTGGGCATGTATCATGTTTTGTGAAACGCGTGTTGTACGTAATAGGATTTTTCTTCATCCGGATATCTGAGCATAAATGTCGCCCTTGATTTTAACTGCATTTGGATATGTTTGTATTAGACGAAATTGGCGCAAACGATTAACGTTACTTACTCTACTGAGATTGAACAGTTCTTTTGTTTGAGCGGCAAATGCAACATCTGCTCTCTCGAATGTTCTGGTCAGGTAAGCCGTTGCAACTGGGACCTGCCATAGTGCCAATAATTACACGAAGGCGTTTGCCAGCGGCACAAAAACATATTCCTAATCCCACACATACACGGCAATCAAGTACAACTGAAAGTTCAACAAAAGTTATATACAACACGGAAACAGGAACTACAGAAAATTTTAAGTTCATTCCCCACCAAACGTTCAGGGTGATGAAGCGTTATCCTCAGGGCATCGTGGGTGCTGGTGACGATGCGCACTTGGGCGTTGCGGGGATAAGACGATGGCGTCACAACCTCAGAAAAGTCAATGTTGAATTCAGAACGTTGGATTGGGAACAGGTGGGAGTAAAGGTTAATGAAGAATACCTCAGTAACCTGAGATTCGCTGATGACGTTGCCTTGCTAAGTAACTCGGGGGACGAATTGCAAAGCATGCTTTCCGCACTGGGCGAACAGAGTAGAACCGTGGGCCTGAAAATTAATATGCAGAAAACTCAAGTAATGATCAATAACCACGGGACAGCACAGCAGTTTGAGATAGATGGCGAGGCAGTGGAAGTGGTAAGCGAATATATTTATACTTAGGCCAAGTTGTGATCCCAGATCCCAACCATGAGGCAGAGATAATTAGAAGGATCAGAATGGGGTGGGGTGCATATGACAGACATTCTCAGATAATGAATAGCAGCCTACCATTGTCGTTGAAGAAGAAAGTGTATGACAGCTGCATCTTACTGGTACTCCCCTATGGGGCAGAAACTTGGAGGCTCACTAAGAGGGTTCAACAGAAATTGAGAACGACTCAACAGGCAATGGAGCGGAAAATGGTTGGTGTAACAATAAGGGACAAGAAGAGAGCGGAGAGGGTCCGGGAGCAAACTGGTGTTAAAGACATATTAGTAGAAATTAAGAAGAAGAAATGGACGTGGCCAGGGCATGTAATGCGAAGGCAAGATAACCGCTGGTCATTAAGGGTAACAGAGTGGATCCCTAGAGAAGGCAAGCGCTGTAGGGGGCGGCAGAAAGTTAGATGGGCAGATGAGATCAAGAAGTTTGCGAGGATAACTTGGTCACAGTTGGTACAGGACCGAGGTAATTGGAGAATAATGGGAGAGGCCTTTGCCCTGCAGTGGGCGTGGATAGTCTGGTGATGATGATGATGATTATGAACAGACACCCTTGTCGTCGTTGACTACGGTCATCTCGACCTCGGTAGCATTGGCCAGAAGGCAACCGTGTACGGCCGGTTGCCGACGGGCAGCACACGACGGGTAGTGCAAGGGCGGAGCACACCAACGTTGTGTGCATCCACGATTCAGTAGTCGCGCCTCGGTTCCGGGGATGCCAATTCGCCACGTAGACCCCTCTTGAGATCGGGTCCCGAAAACCCCACTACCTTTGAGTCTCCAACCTGGTCGTCGCGCTCCTTCAACATGCTTCGTCAACTCCTACCGGCGTTCTCTTCTGTTCTCCCCACGCCTATCTAGCTCTAGGGTTGTGGCCGCCTCTTATTGGTCCACGTCCTCCCCTCGTGTGACTTTATGCTTGCTTTTCTTCGCTAAGGCCGGAAGAGGGAAATCTTTTCATGGACATGTTCCCGCGCCAGCGTCCCCGTACTATTCGAAACGAGCGCGTCACCTCCGATATATAAAAGTTTCTTTATTCCTTTTAGTTGATGTGTCCCAGACTAGGTGGGCATAGGTTAGATGGGGAAGAAACAGAGAATTTTAAATTACAAGCTTTATTTTCTTAGGTAATATACGACAGGATCTATTTACCGTCTCAGTTATTTTACAGAATATTTTATGAACTTCACTAACGCGACTGTCCCAAGTTAAAATACTAGAAAAGTGCACTCCAAGCACTTGTATAGTCTCAACTATGGACATCCCTTTCGTGCCAAGCGTTAGTTTAGGAAAAGGCCAAACCTTATTTTTAGACCTTAACGATATAGCTTTCGCTTCGAGAGTAATAATGCAAAGGCAGTTATTCTTTGTACACTCTAGAAATGGGTAATACTTCTTGACAAATGTTTTAAATATCCGTTGCACTTTTTCCTGCAATACAAGAGTGCTGTCGTCAGCACAGGATATAAAATACACTTCAGGGCTAGTAACAACACTCTGCAGATTGTTATAATATAGGAAAAATACGAGGTGACCTAGTGTACTTCCATGCGGTACTCTTGTTTTTGCGCCTCTAAGTTCACATGAAAATTTACTTAAGGATATCCAGCGTGTTCGGTGATTTAAGTAAGATGATATTAGGTCAAGAGCGGTACCGCGAATTCTGCAGGTCTGTAATTTATTTAGAAAAATGATAAGACTAAACGAATCAAATGCTTGGGTAAATCAATGTTTATTCTCCACGTTATTAAATTGTCAGCAAAATGTTTTCTACACTTTTGTTTTGGTTAAGCAACGCAGTTTCCTTGGAACAACTCTTCCGAAACCACGTGTTAGAAACAGTGAAGATAGCTCATTTTAAAAAAGTATATTTAGACAGCCTACATAATATGGGCTTCTAAATCGCCACCGAAAAAACGGGTAATGGTAAAATCGGCCAATAATTTTTTTAAACATTGCTGTCCCCACCTGTAAATGCCAGAAAACACCTTAGGAAGTTGCAGGTGTTTGAAAACTACTAAATTTGTCCGAATTAAGTTCTATATTTTGACGTGGCAACGAAGGGAGAGTAATTACAGGTGGTAATTACAAAAAAAACGGGATAGCAGAAACAGACAAGGCAGCTGCGATGTCGCAGGTAATGCAGGCACACCATCAGCGAGTGCCTTCATAGTCCTCCTCCAGCCTATGGGTTCACTTATCCCAGAGTGTGCGTACCCGCTGAGAGGGATTGTCCACTGGTTCAGTTTAGAGCAGGGAGCCGAGGGAATGAGCCCTTGGCATGACCCCCGCGGTAGAAGCAACGTGCCGATGCTGAAGATGGTAGAACTTGAGGGCTGAACGCAATCGCGGAAGTAAGGCATCAGGCGGGACACTGCACATGTCGAGACGCTGGTTCCCCGGTTGGCGGCGAAGGCGTGACAGGAATAATTCCGTACTTCAGAGGAGTGACCAAGATATTCAGATAGCCCAACATGGCGTGAACGTGCGCACAGGAGGACCAGGGAGCCAGGTCGGAAGCACACATGACGGTGGGTCTCGTCGTAGCTAAGCTTCTGACTAGCTTCTGACACTGTAATCTTGGCGCGGGCAGTATAGTGGGCCATAACAGCCTCGGAAATAGGATCACGTGCGTGCTCTGTTCGGGGCGTAGTCGAGTAAGGCAACATGGTGTTCAATGGCAGGGCAGTGTGCCCGCCGAAAAGAAGAAAGAAAGGCGATTACCCGGCAAAGTCGAGGCGCGAAGTAAATACGAAAATTACGTAGGCGATAGAGACGTGCAAGCCACGATGGTCGGTGGACACGTACGTAGCGAGCATATCCGTGAATGTCTTGTTAATTCGTTTAGTGAGCCCATTGGTCTGCAGATGATAGGCCGTCGTGAGGTTTGCTTTATGCGGCAAGATTGGAGAATGTCATGGGCCACCTCAGATAAGCACCGACAACGGTCCGTGATCAGCTGACGAGGAGCACCGCGATGCAGAATGACGGCGTGTATTAGAAAATCGGCGACGTCCGTGGCACTGCTGGTGGGAAGGTAACGATGATGGCGTAACGCGTGGTATACTCCGTGGTAGCAATGACCCACCTGTTACCAGAGCGGGACAAGAGGAAAAGACCGAGAATGTCGAATGCAACACGAAGAAATGGTTCAGAAGGAATATCAATCGGTTGAAGAGGGTTTGCTGGACTTAGCGAGGTGTCTTGCGGCGTTGGCCTACGTCACAAGCCGGGACATACCTGCCTGCAGACCGGTAAAGGCCCGGCCTGTAAAAGCGCCGCCGCACACTGGTGTAGCTCCGAGTTATGGTGTACACTGTATCCGAGTGACGCCAAGATGTTGATGGTGATGATGATGATTTGCGTTTAGTGTCGCAAGGCCAGCTAAGGCATAGTGCGCCAAAGTCAGGGTTATTTTTGGTACATTTGTAAGTGTATATAATAAAAAAATTGGAGAAATAAAATTCAATGAATTTAGCTGGTGTATAGGGTCAGTTGATGATCACACATGGTATGAGATCAGTTGTAAAACGAGAATCTGTCAAAAAATTTAGGTATGTTTAATCGGAAACAACGTATTACCTACCAGAAAGTATGCTGGATACAGATGAACGTTGTATCGGTACAGATCTGGAAAGCATTTATGTCGTGTTGTGTCTAGAGCTTTGAACTTTGTGAGGATGTGAGGTTACGGATAGGCCCTCTCTGCACCTGAGCGTGTTACATGCGTCTGGCCGATTCAAAACATAGCTATCGCAACTTCAGTGTTTCTGTGGCATGTGTCGGTGGTGTAGGGTCCCAAGAGTAGCTTTATTACGTGCAGTTTGTTGTATGTATGTTGATTCCAGCACCCTTACCATGTTTTGCGAAGGGGTTGTGTGATGTGTGGTTTCAGGTCGGTGTACGGTAGCATTGTATTGTTCACTGTATTTTGAAATGCAGCAGTAATCGCCATTTGATCAGCCGCCCCTTTACTGGCGATCTCAGAGTGACCTGGGACCAGCAAAGAATCAAGCCAAGTTTTTGGGAATTTACAGGCATGACGACGTTGAAAACAGGATGTATAACGTGGTTTTTGGCAGTTTTTGTGGGCGCCAATGCCCCATACACTAAGTGAATCTGTATAGACAATATGAGGTGGTGGAATTTGACTGAAAAATGTGTCTAACGACAAAAAATATACCGTAGGCCTCTGGTGTTAAAATAGGAGCATTGCAATTCATAGTTTTACTGACATTGAAGCTTTGTTTGTGCACAGCAAAGTAGACAGAAATGGTAGTTTTTGAGGCGTCAGTGTAAATTTGTAAATTTCTGGACACTGGTACTTATGCTGCAGAGACAGTGCTGCAGAATTGCAGTTCGTGGTGCCCCCGTTTTCTCAAGTTTCATGAAAGAAAAGTCACAAGGGACCAAGCGAACTTGCCAAGGTTGTGAGTGAAAAAGGCTTTATAAAATGCTCGCAAAGGACATAGTGTTGCCACTACGCCCGGACGGAGCCACCAGGCGGTCCTTCAGCCACTCTATTAGACAGTCACCGTCGCTCTCACTGCAGTTGTGGTCGCCCTGTTACTCGGAGGGAAGATGGCCCCCGCAACTTTCACTCCGGTGCTGCTGATCCAGAGCTGACATTATCTGCTGGACAGCTGAAAGTTGGTCCTCCTTGCTGTAACTTCTCGTGACATCTTGATACAACAGTGGAAGGTCGGTACTGATTGAAGCCTTTACTAGTCTCACCCGACACATCCAAAATAAATGGCCAGCAGTCGCTCTGGCATTGTTGCACAACACACATGTGTCGTCTGGGTACAGTTGTGGCGATTAGTGCCGCATTATGACCGGGGTCAGTAATGAATTTGTCTACAGTAATCTGAATATTGATGCGTGCTCCCTACTTTTCTCGGGGTGTGGCGGTGCCATCACCCTTCTATTGTTTCTGTAATAAATGGTTACACCTTGAAAGGTGTTGAAGCTATCTTTGGTCTCCATGTACCACTCTGCTGACGAATCCATTACGGTCGCGCGGCCTGCTAATTCTCGCGCTACAGTATTAGCCATCTCGTTGTGGTTGGCCATTGTCTCTGGCACATCGTTCCCTGCATGGGCGGTGAGCACCCGCACTGCACCACTGCACATTCGGGCTTTGGCAAAGTTACGCGCTGCACCCAGTGAGTCACACAGCACTGTTGGTGTTTCCAGGTCGGCGATTGCCCCTGTCTTTGCATCAATGAAAACAGCCGCGAAACATCTACGGTCACTGTATAAGGCTGCGTCCAGAAATCTGGTGCCGGGCACGTTGGAATGTTGTTCACGCATGACTTTTGCCCTAGCCACTCTCCTTTCCCTGTTGGGAGTAGGGTCCATGTTGCGGGGGATAGGATGGACATTGGTTGCATGCCCGATGTCAACCGGAATATCTTCTTGCTTGTTGAGGTTCCGAGTGTTTTATAGCGTTTGCAGTCCTAGTTTGGCAAGGATGGATCTGCCAGTCTTGGGTCCGTTGAGGCGCTCAATTTGTGCCACTCTCTGTGCTTCACTGATTTCTTCTAGCGTGTTGTGTATACCAAGCTCTTGGAACTTTCTCAGTATGGCAGCGTTTAGACGGTTACGTTCATGTAGTAGACATTCGTGGAAAGCCGCGGCGGAAGCAATGTGGCTGATTGCCAAGGATTGAATCAGCAGTAGCAGGCTGTCCTATTGCATACCAGATCTTTTATTTGCCACTCGTTTATTGAGATACATAGCTGACGCGAGTTTACCAACATGACGGGTGACTGTCTCCTTGTTTCAACGGTTCCTTTCAATCAGGAAGCCCAGCAGTGATCTTTGTGACCCCAGGGATTGTCTGCCCGTTGTCAGTTCGTAGTTTGATGTTGCTCTGTTGCTTGCGCCAAGTTGTCGGTGGAATAATCAGTAGTTCTGATTTGCTCGGGGAGCAGACCAGGCCCCTGCCTTCCAGTTGATCTTCAATTGAATCTACCGCTTGTTGCCGGAAGGATTCGATGTGTCCCTCGCATTCGCCTGGCACCCATAATGTAACATCATCCTCGTATTTTGTATGTCTGGCAAAGCTGTACACGCAATGCCTAATGAGCGCGAGTGTACCGGAATCTTTGAAGAACGCAAACATCACCCTAATCCATAAGAATGGTGACCTTAGGGACTTGAAAAATTACAGGCTGATCAGCTTAGTGTCAGTCGTTCAAGGTACCTACAAAGGTAATCGCTAACATAATTTCTGCACCTTAGATTTCAGTCAACCCAAAGAAAAAGAAGGGTTCCGGAAAGGTTATTAAGCAATGGACCATATTCACACAATCAATCAGGTGATAGAGAAGTGCGCTAAATATACTGAACCCCTATATGTAGCCTTCATAGATTATGAGAAAGCATTTGACTTGGTCGAAATTTCAGGAGTCATTCACGCATTACAGAACCAGGGTGTTGATGAGCATTATGTACGCCTACTAGAGGATATCCACAATGGGTCCACAGCTACCATCATACTGTACAAGGAGAGCAGTAAAATACCTATAATGAAGGGCGCCAGATAGGAGACGCAACGTCTCCAATGTTATTCACAGCATGTTTGCAGGAAGTATTCAGAACATTGGACTGGTAAGAGGTGCGAGTAAGGGCTAATTGAGAATACCTGAGAAACCTCAGATTTGCTGATGACGTTTCCTGTTTAAGTAACTCGGGAGAAGAATTGCAAAGCATGCTTACCGCTCTGGACAAACAGAGTAGAACTGTGGGCCTGAAAATAAATATGCACAAAACTGAAGTAATGATCAACAACCTCGGGATAGCACAGTGATTTCAGATAGGTGCGAGGCCGTGGAAGTAGTTAGGGAATATATCTACTTAGGCCGAGTTGTGTCCCCGGATCCCATATGAGGCAGTGATAATTCGAAGAATACAAATTAGGTGGAATGCGTTTGGCATGCATTGTCAAATAATGAATGGCGCGCTATCAGTCTCCCTTAAGAAGAAAGGATATGACAGCTGCCGGCACTCACCGGTACTCACCTACGGGGCAGAAACTTGGAGGCTCACTAAGAGGGTTCAACTTAAATTGAGGACCACTCAGCGCGCAATGGAATGGAAGATGATAGGTGTAACATTAAGGGACAAGAAGAGAGTGGAGGGGGTCAGGGAACAAACGCGTGTTAAGGTCATATTAGTACAAATTAGGAAGAAATGGATGTGGGCAGGGCATGTAATGCGAAAGCATAATAACCGTCGGTAATTATGTGTAACAGTTCCATCCCTATAAAAGCCAAGCGTTGCAGGGGGCGGCGGAGAGTTAGGTGGGCAGATGAGATGAATAAGGTTCCTGGGATAAATTGGTGGCACTTAGCACTGGACCGCAGTAATTGTAGAATAACGGGAGAGTCCTTTGTCCTGCAGTGGGCGTAGATAGGCTGGTGATGATGGCGATGATAATATCCTCTGTCTTACTTCTGGGACTGTTTTAAGTCGTCTTGCTACGCCAATCATTACAAGGTTGAATAGTAACGGTGAAATCACCGGGACTTGGGGTAGTTCCTACACTTCCTATCTTCCTTTCTTCGAGGGTCTGGTGACCTGCTTGTATCTGTGCGGTGCGCTCCGAGAGGATGTCGCATACGTAGTTGTACGTCCGTGCGACCATTCGCAGGGCACATATCTGGGAAAGGATAGCAGAGTGCTTCACTTTGTCCAAGGCACTCTGCAAATCCATTCCAAGTATTGCCTGGTTGTCCTTGGTCGTGTTGTCAATAATTTCCGCCTTGATTTGTATCATAGCGTCTTGAGTACTCAATTCGCTTCTGAAACCAATCATAAAGTTCGGATATAGGTATTTCTCCTCTACGCAGGTTTGCCATCGATTCATGAGGACGTGTTTTAGCACGTTCCCCAAGCACGATGTCAGAGAGATTGGGCGTAAATTCTCGATGCCGAGTGGCTTGCCTGGCTTTGTGATTAGAATATAGTTTGCCGCTTTCCATTGTTTAGTGGTTTGCCTTCTTTTAAGCCCCAGTTTAACAGGGCCATAAGGCTGGCTATCGCCGTTTCGCTAAGGTGTTTGAGCAGCTAGTTTGTTACCCGGTCCGGGCCGGCTGCTTAGCGGCAGTGGAATTCCTGAACCACCGTCCAAACCTCCCAGACTTCAATGTCTCTGTCTAGCTTCTCGTTGGCCGGTCCCCAGTAGTAGGGGTGGCTTTCCTCGGTGTTGGACGGTAGATACCTGTTACCAATATGCTTGTACATCTCTTCATACCCTAGCTGTCTTATCGACTTGTTCAACATTTTGCTTAACTTGCAAGTTGGCGATGCTTGGTTTTGCTCTCGTCCAGCAGATGGCGCAGTAACCCTCACGTCTTGCCCACATGCAGTTGACCGTCTGCTGCATTTCAGATCTCTGGCCAGTGTTCTCGGCCGAGCCCAGTGCAGTATTATTGGATTGCACAGTTGAGGTTGGCGACCTTCTGCCTTAGCTTTCGCTTGTTACGTTGCTGTTTCCACCTCTTCTGGATGGATAGCTTCGCTTCTATCATGTGTGCTGGGCGATTATCAATTTTCGCAATCTGCGGTACCGTGTCGACTTCCTTAGTTGCGTCCTTGGCGCTTTCCAATAATTTACTTGTCGGCTCGTCTATGTATTGGATTTCTTCCCCCGTAATAGGTTGCTTTATAGATCCCAATCCATCAGCTCGTGTATTCTTTTCTCTGGCGGCTTCTCTTCGACAAGAACTTTTAATTGTAGGATGTAATGGTCGCTGCCGAGATCAAGGGCTGTATTGGACGATGTTGGAAGCCTGCTATTTCTGGTAACCCTGATAAAAATTAGGTATGGCGTTGTGTCTCTACCTCTTATGGAGCCGGTTCGCGTTGGTTGTGCGGGGTCCGTGATTAGGATGAGGCTTTCTTTCTGGGTGGCTTCCAGGAGGTCTCTTCGCTTGATCGGACTCTCGTCGTATCCCCACTCCCTGTGATGAGCATTGAAGTCAGCGCAAACATTGAGGTTGGCGTTATGTCCTGCTATTTTGCTGACCTTACTCGAGCATTTTGAATGGCTGTCTGTGGCTGCTCGGGCTGCTGTATACGTTGACGATGTAGATACGCTGTCTCCTCGTATTTCCGAAGACCAACTCTGTGATGATGTACTCGGACGATGATTTCTTGAGTCCCCCTCCCCCTTTCTTCATAACATCTTCCTTTCCTTATCAAGGTACATATTCTCCATCCTGAGCCGTTGAATGCTCCACTCGGAGGAAATCCGTGCGCCCTGTATCCCGGTAACCGTACGTCATTTTTTAGTGTCTCCTGTAGTACTATTAGGTCTGGCTTCCTGGTTGGCGGCATGAATTGGACTTGGAATATTGCCTTCTTGCTATGGAAACTGTGGCACGTCCACTGCGAAATGCTGATCAAACTTGATTGTAGGGTTAATGCGGCGACGCAACGCAGGCGATGAGGCGCGCCGTAGTGGAGGTCTCCGGAATATGTTTGATCACCTGGAGATCTTTAACTTGCGCCGAAATCTCGTACACACGGATGTTTTTGCTTTTCGCCTCCATCAGAAAAACGGCCGCCGTGGCCAGGAATCGAACCCGCGACCTCGTGGCCCACTGCCAAATGACAAGGGTCTTGTCATCTACTGTGCTTGGGGTGCGCTCTTCATGGTGACTTGCTAAACGTACATCATCTCTTATCTGTGGTACGGCAGCAGTACTGAGGCCTAAATCGACTCTTATTTGTTGTACGGCTGCGAGCCTTGTGCTTCTGTACCACTGGCGGAACGTATTGCTGGACGGTCGTGCTAATATTCTGCTGCAGGGCTGGCGTAACCTTCTGTTGTATGATCGTTTCCGCACTCTGCCAGACTGTTGACACGAAATCTTCGCGGATCTCTTTCTTCAATCTTGCCACCGTGTATTCTAACTTGTCCACCTTGTATACTAGTGTGCGTTCCTTTAGGCTTTCAATGGCCCTTCTCTTGGGTAATGCTTCCGAGGCCCCTGCTGCTTGTTGTTGCTTCTTTCCGTTAGTTCCGACGTCTCATTTATAGGCTCCGCTTGCTGCTCCTCCATCACTTGATGCGGCTGAGCTGTTCTTGTTGCCCTTGCTGCAGTTGTCGTATTTCACTTGCCTGTACCACTTGCTGAACTTGTCGCTGCTGACTGATCTGTTCAGCCAAGCTTTCGAATGTTCTGCGTAACTGTGCGTTCTCTTTGCGGAGTACGTCCAGTTCATTTTGTATTGCCTTGTCTTGACTGGCCTTCTGGTTGTTCGGTGTGGTGAACCACTTCGTAGATTCCCCTTTTCCATCGTCGTTTTGGGCGACCTGGCTCCAGCAGACTCTGTTCGTCTTTTTAAATCTGTCCCTGCTTAGGTCTCTAGTGTTACTTGTACCTCGTTCCGATCTTCTGCTGGGCAAGTGTGGAAGCCTTTCCTTAATATTAGTTGAAGCACTTTATATTCTGGGAAGCCAATAGGCGCAAGGTCCTCCTGATCCTTACTTCGCCGTTATTCTTCAGCTTGCTTCTTTCCCAATCTTCTTTTGGTCACCAAGTCAGGTGTTTTGTACCTGTTGTTACAACCGCTCGTCCCGATGTGGTGGCGGCCATTCCACAACTTGCACTTTGGCTGACACAGCTCGCCGTGTCCCTCCTTTGGATTCCTCATCCTACAGTCGGAACACACACGCACGTTGGCGGTAGGGCGGACATCTCTCCGGTGCCCGACTTCACCCCACGTCGTGCCGAAATCAAAGTGCGTCTGGTATAAGCTGCACTGTAGGATACTGAAAACGTAGTACACTTGTCTTGGTGCCCGTTTTCCTTCGAAGGCGACAATAATGGTTGGGGTGTTGCCGATCCTCTTAGGTTCTATAACCGTTGGGTTCCTCAGCGTGATCCGTTTGGCTAAAATATTCTCTTGCGAGTGGTCTAGCGGCGTGTTTTGTGTAACACCCTTCGTTCTGCCCTCGGGTACCATGGCGTACGCTCTCACCTCGTACTTCGTTTCGCTGATCTCGATCTCCCTATTCATGAAATATTTGCATTCCCATGTATGGTCTGGTGTACTCAGGATGATCATGTTCTGCTCTCCTTGTTTGCCCCGAAAGCGTCTTGCTCCGCATCGGTTATGAGTATGCCTGCTGCATTGGTGATAGCTGTCTCGATGGCCGGGAGCGGGATCTTCGCCACGCACGGCCCACCATGTGGTCTTACTATAATTTTACCGTCGTCTCTCGGTAGGTTAGTTTTAGGCCTTGCTGCCATCGTAGCTGCTTCCGCTGCTTTCCTTGCAATCATCTAGGCCTCCAATCGCTCTGCTGGCACGGAGCCCAAATCTCGTTCCTGCCTTGGGTTTTTATTGTGGATGACCGTCGACCAGCCTGCCTTCTGCATTTGATTGTCCGATGTGATTTCTTGTCTTGTGACCTCTCCGCACATACGGCCCGTGTCGGCAGTGGTGAGGATCCCTGACTCCTCGGTCTTCGTAGGCATCATTTCTGCTTCAGCCGTCTGTAGCAGCGTTAGGCAGAGCGGCCTATCAACGTCATGTATTGCCGTCCGTGTGTGTTAGGCTTATCTCCGAACGGAGAATGAGCTCATACAAATCGTCAAAAAGATCAGAAGAAATTGGACCTTTTGCACAATGCCGGTGTCGGCGTGTGCGTGATGACCTCCCAGATCATCTGAAAATAAAACTTAGCATTACCAATTAATTTCGCCCCCTTAATTAGCTCTAAAGCGGAAGCACGCTTGGGACAAGGCCACTGGGCGCGGCCCCCTAACGGACCCTCTCTGGCCTGATGAAAAGGAGATGTCTGAAAAAGATAGTATCTACACATCTAAAAACGGAACGCTGAAATCCGATGCTCGCTCACTCACTCTAAGCGAGAAGGGCAGAGGAACGAATGGACGATTGACAAACAGTCGACACGTGAATGTATTTTTAAATACAGAATAAAAAATTACTGCCCTTCCACTCTGTGAAGAAGGATGACCTGCAAAGCTGGACGCAGTCGACGGAGTGCACGAAACAAAACACGCTTATCGTAATTTTCTATGGAGCATATTTCTAGAGAATTAGCCTAATGAACCTCGTACGGATCCAAGCTTTGTTGTTTGGACACAAACAAGGATAAACATGTAAGCATCTTGGTGTTTGTGTAAGGCCGGATTCAGACTGTTGCCGCAACTGTCGTAATGACTTTAAAGAAGTACTGTTCACGTCTCGCCAACCGAAGTGTATGGCATGGCATTTTTTACGTTCATAGATCGCTATACGAGTTTTGCGTTGCCAATCGGAACATAGCCTAACACAAAGACCTAATCCACTCTACAACTAAGGACTCCGGAAAGGTCCCATTGGGACGTTTAACGTGCGCGTTTAAATCTCGTACAGCAAAACAGACATGCCATCCATCAGTACGAGCATCAAACCTATAGCTGGATGTGCATGCCACCCGTCCTCCCTCCCACTATTCACTACAAACCTGCTCACACATAAACCGGAAACCGGCCATGTGCGCGTGATTAGAAGTTACAGACGCCGGCATGGCGGGTTTCGGTTTTTTTATGGGGGCAGCCCTTTAGCAGCCTTTATTCGGGATTCGAGGGAGCCGCATCCATTTCTGTCCGCACAACAGAGTGAGCGAACGCAGCCGCGGCTAAAGAAATAAAACGCAGAGGAGCCTCTAGCGAAGATGAAGTGTAGTACTACACGTGCAGCTAAGGCATCATCTCGGTAACTGCCTTTCCCTCACATATGTTTCATCTGTCGCCACCAAGGAGCGTCATCCCGCTGACACTTTCCCCAGATTGTGTACCGTACTCCACTAATCGAAACCACGTGATGTTGGCGCGGGAGGTTCAAACACTATATGCAACAACATGCTCGCAACACCCTTGTGGGGGACTAATCTGAACCACGTGACGTTTGCGCGGGAGGTTCAAACCCAATCTGCAACATGCTGGCCGGTGGTGGCGGCACACTGCGAGGTAGCAGTAAAAGTAGCGCACGCCGCTGTACGTTCGCTCATCACGCGGACACTTCTTGAGAAGCCGCAGAAATGCGTCGTGACCGAGAAAACTTCAGCTCGCGCTGCGCACAAATTTCAAATTAGGGATTGTAGTAATAGTCACCGCATTTCTTTACTAAGATCCGTGCCTCAGTTTTTCTTCGCAATCATCTGATAGCCGCATACCGCCGTTAGCTGCCAACTGCGCAACTTGCCGAACAGGCATCGATGGAGTGGAGAGGAAAAAGAGTTGTGAAACAGGTTTCAGCGGTGCGGAGGAGTAGCCCCAGAGTGGCCCCGAGTAAATCGATGACACCGGAATGAAAACTGGGGGGGGGGGGGGGGCTAGACATATAGTGCTTTGCCGTTAAAGGATGGTTATTTAGCGTTGAAATTTTGAAAGTGTAAAGCACGTTCATGTTTCTTAAGGCACTACTTGCACTCGATGTATAGACTTTGGACACAGCTAGTGCGAAAAACACCTTACGGAAGACAAAAGCCGAAGTTTATCACTGGGTCAAGCATTCGCAAAGCTGTTTTAGCCGCCGACCCATACACCACTCAGCCATAGTCCAAACGAGACACAACCAAAGCAGTATACAATCCAAGCAGGAAATCTTTGATGTGGGGAATTGAATGTGCGTTTGTGGTCAAACACAACACCTAAAAACTTGCGCTCCTTGTTCACAGGAATAAACACGCCATTAAGAGTAATGTCTGCGGCTGGATGGACCCCATGCTTCATGGAAAACACAACGCAATAGTTTTTCCAAGGTTAAGTTTATAACCACTCTTTTTTACCAAACCGGAAAAATTTTTTTACGCCCAGCTGGGCGTGACGTTCACAGATTGACAAACCACGCGATTTAAAAGATATCTAGACGTTATAAACATATGCTGAATACGAAATTGTAGGTGGCAATACCTTTCCAAGGTTTGTTCAAAAGAGTGCAGCTCAACACGCCACCTCGCAGCACGCAATTTTCTTGCACGTGAACCTTTGAGGGTGCGCAACCAACTCTAACTACAAACTACATCTCTTACCAAGTGAACAAAGGTTTTTAGCATTTGACCTGAAGCACTGAATGATTTGTGGTCCCTAAGGATCGCGTAACGCCGAGCGGTGTCATAGGATTTCTCTACGTCGGAAAACACCGTTATAGATTACTGCTCATGCGCGAAGGCATCCTTGATGTACGAATTAACTGCGACGATAAGATCGTTCGTCAGTCGCCCCCCCCTAAAGCCTGCGTGGCAGCTATCGAGAACAGCGTTGTACTGAGGGAAATAAATGAGCCTACGGCTATTATCTTCTCGAGACGCTTCCACAGGCAGCTCTTAAATGCTTTGGGATGGCAACTTAAGGAAGACGACACGACGGGTCCTTGCCCGCCTTCAAGAAAGCCAGTACCACGGCCTCCGTCCAAGAGTGTAGAATGAGGACCAGAAGCCATAGTTTTTTTTATTGATGTAGGAGTGTATCATGAAGTGAAATCGCATCGGCAAAAAGGACCAGCACGAGACGAAAAAACGTACACAAAACGACGGCAACAAAGAAGACGCAAGGCACGCGGCGCGAAGGCCATCGACAACGGCTACGGCGCCGAAGGATCGCGACCACGGTACGAGCTTGCGCCGGCGACCAGCCAATGGGAAACGGCCAGCGACAGCAGCTGGCGGGAGAAGCGGCTGAAGAAGAACACCGAGAGTGAAGAGAGACCGGAATGCTGGCGGCCGGGTGCCCTGACCCGGGCCACGTCAAAGAGGTCCTTCACAACGGAACACCTGACGCCCTCTCCCGCAAGCAAGTTGTCCCGTCGGACATCGGCAGAAGGCAGCGACGTTCCAAGAGAGCTGCGTCGGCTCTTGAGCGACGGGAGCTCGGAGCGCGTTGCCCTAACTTCAGTCACGAGATGTCACGCCCTGACTGTGCTTCCGGGAAGTGAGGTGCGACGGACCGTTTACAGTGACAAACACGTACTTCCGCTACGTTTGTTTGAACTGTAATGTTTTGCCAATAGTTAGCCACGCTCACCTTTTGTTGTTCCCTTATCCCTGTATCTGTTTCGGTTGTGTTCATTTTGGGTGGTTTGGAGCAAGTCTCGTCGAAAGTTTTAAATGCAGAGCATTTCTTAGCCTCGCCTCTTCCTGCGTCGGACGGCGTTCACAGCTTCGCGTCCGCAGTGGGTGCGCCTCTCCTTTCCCTCCTCTGTCTCAACAGCAGCTGGCGCGCGCATGCGTCGTAGTCAGCCCGTTCGCTCCGTCGCGGTCTAGGCGTAACAGGTGCGTGATAGCAGCGCGGTGGGGCGTGGATGGGCGCGCGCTGCTTGCGCATGCGCGCTCACCAGCAACGTACTGCTCTCCCTCTACTGCGCGCACTGCAAATATAAAGCGGCTAGCGGTCGCTCGTGCTTCAGTCGCTGCGTTGCTCCTTCCTTCCTAGGTTGACACTCGCTCCACCCTAAAGCGACTTTACTCTCCTCTATCTACCCCAAACCAACACCAACGCAACTACGACCCAACTATCCACCCGTTAATGACCCCCAATGCTCTGCATTTACTCGTGTTCCCCTCGCAGGAAGGCGAGGGAATTTTTTTTTCGTTCTCTTAATAATATTATTGTGCCGATGCTGACAGAGTGTTTCAAGTATGTCTGCGTGTAGATGCATTATTGTATAGGTGATGTCTAGGCTTGGAACTAAATTTTCAAATTTGCTAAGAGCAGCCGTCTAGCTCATGCAGTGAAAACTACGAGATATACAATTTTTTTTCACTTCTTTTATAGTAGAGGCTTCTTTTCGGCAGAGTTTTTGTGTTTTATCAAAGCGTTTTGGTAGTGTGCTGAACTGGGCACGTGTTTTAAGTGTTGTGCAGGTGTGTCTGCCTGGTCTTCGAGTGTGTATCTGGTTGTGTTCATTTGAAGCAGGCTGTGTGCTTGTGTGTATATCCGTGTGTATCCGTGTATGAGATTACGGTTGTGATGAATCAGTAAGAAGAAAACACCCCGAAGCCTACTGCCTCTCCCGCGCCCCCCGTCGACCCACCACAACGACATTCCGAGGAAGACGGCGCATTCTTAGCAGTCCTGACGGAAAGCGACGTAACCGCCCATCAGCGTGGCGACCATGAGTTACGAGTCATGATCGACTACCTCGAAGGACGCCACGTCGCCGTGCCTAGGGCCTTCAAACGAAACTTACAGCATACAGCCTGAAAAACGCCGTCCCCGTGAAGACTTTTAGCCACAGAACGACAACGAATTATGTTCTTGTCATCCACGGAAAGATTCGTGACGAAATGTCGGAAGCGTGCCACGACGACCCGTCATCCGGACACCTCGGTAAAGCTGGCAATATTGCAAAATCAAGACAAAGTACTACTTACCCCGCTTTGCAACCGACGTCATCCACTATGTCGAGAGCTGCCGTGACTGCCACTCGAAAAACGCTGCCAAAAAAACCCGCCGAACTGTTGCAGCGAATCACCGTCCCATCGAGCGGCTTCGAACAGATTAGAATGGACCTTCTGGACCCGTTTCCTGCGTCAGAATCCGAGGACAACTTGATTATCGTAGCGACAGACTACATGACGCGCTACGCAGAGACCGCCACTCTTCCGAGGGGGACTGCACAAGAAGTTGCAAAGTTCTTCATAAGCCAAGTTGTGTGGCGACAGGAAACCCCGGAAGTCCTAATGACGGACCGCGGAAAGGCCTTTACGGCGGAGCTAATGCAAGGATAATTACGCTACACTACCACGATCACCGAAGAACGACGGCGTACCACCCCCAAACGAACGGACTAACGGAACGTCTGAACAAGACGATCGCGGATATGCTGTGTATATACGTCGAAGTTGAACGTAAGACTTGTGATGAAGTCCATCCGTATGTCACGTTTGCGTACACCACGGCTATCGATGAAAATACGCAGATGACACCGCTTGTGCTTGTCTAAGGAAGACGGCCAAGTACGATGCTCGACGCCATGCTTCGGCACGTGGAAAACGATGGCCTCAACCCCGACGTCCACGGATACCTTCAGCGTGCGGAGGAGGCCCGCCAGCACACTCGAGTTCGCACAACGAACCAGCAGCTCGTGGATGCCAGGCGCTACAACCTCTGACGCCGAGATGTCAAGTTCCACCCAGGGGATCGCGTGCAGATTTAGACTCCCACCCGATGACGTGGGCTCAGTGAGAAGCTTTTGTGGTGGTATTTTGGACCCTATCGGATTCTACAACGTGTTGGCCTACTTGACTATGAGGTGATCCCCGATGGTGATTCCGGAACGTCACGACGACGCACGCGGCCCGAAGTCATTCACGTGGTTTCCCTGAGACCTTACTACGCAAGATGATATTTTTGTTTTTTCGGACTGTCTTTATTTTAGCTTCGGGACGATGCCCTCTTAGAGGTGGGTATTGCTCCGAAACATGATTTAGGTTTCTTTCTTTATCTTTTGTTTTTGGCGAATAGCTGCGCCCGGCTATGTTATCTCTGTTATCCGTGGGCAAAATGAAGCGCGTGTTCTTTTCTTTATACCGCACTTGTTATCTCCTTTGATAGAGAGAGTATTGTGAACTAACCTTACAGGCCAAGAATATTCATTTTAGATCTACAGTGTCCTGGATGCAATTCGACTGTTCGAGAAGCCCTCGAGGCGAGAGATAAACGACCGCACAGTAGTCGATGTGGCATTCGACCCCCGACACTCGCCTGCACACGTCACTTTGTTGACTGCTGTTTCACCAGCTGTGTAATATTTGAGTGGTTAGGGGAGCCCAATTTCACCCCAATAAACGTGTTTTCTTGAAGACACCTGCGTCGTCCTTGGCTTCGTGACTGCGTCGTCTTTGGCTGCATGATTGGCCGTGACGCCATTTTTATTCTGTTATTCATCCAACTTGTACTTTGCCAACAAATCCTTACCAGAAAGGTTTTTGTAATTCCGACGCAACACCTTCTCCGGCGAGGTCGTTTTTCTACCGCTCTCGTATTGTGGTATAGAAAAACTGGTGCATGTTTTGTTGTCGTTTTACCAGCGTACAGTAAAGTATTTGCTACAAGAGTTGAGAGTCATGTCTAAAAAAGCTCCTATGACACATACCTATTTTGGGGGGAACTTATTCTCCTAAAGTATTTCGTAGATGTGGGTGACTGCCCTAAAGCGTACACTCTCTATAGAAAAGGCAGAATTCTAGGCAAATATTTGTTAGAAATAGAATTGTTTCTTGAACGATGGTTTTTGTTTAAGCGAGAGCAATCAGTCATGATTAATGGCTTTTTGTGAGCCCACCTCGCCGCAACTCCGCTGTTTTTCTAAATCATACATTCTTGTGGTTTTCATATTACAACCGGTAAATTACCAATCTGGTAAGGCAGAATTCACACGTTAGAATATAATGCACATTCAAGCGCTTCAACTGCATAGTTCTCAACAAAATACCTTCAGCGCGTGGCGCTACGAAAACCATCCCTCTCAGTTTGGATGCATGTTCCGCTAAATGCTAGTTTATGTGCGACGTTCAGGCATGCTTCAGTGTTTCTGAGCGTTGCTTCATGATGTACTTTTGTTTTTGCATATGATGTATTCGATTAAACCCAAAAATTGGCGAACCTTGCCGAAAAATGTCTCTCGTGATTATTGTGATTTTTTTTTTTCCATGAGGTTAGATCATTTTTTATGCTTTCTTTTTATGCCTCCAAACCATGTGCATTTAATGATTACCGCTCTTTATAGCAACCATGATCCATCTACTAAGCCACTGTGAGAGTTCCTATCTTTGCTATGATGCTTTAGACTTCTGTGGGGTAAATCTTGACAGCCATAGCTGAAACCTGGCCTTCTGCACTAGCCAACTTGATTGTCTGATGTTTCAATCTGCGTACATGTTTACGAACAAAGTTTGGTATGTACGTTTGCACAGTTTTTTAAAAATAACTTGCATTTGGGGCGTTTGCCGTGATTGCCCTTGTGCCGAAAACTTCATTAAATGGGCCAGAGGTATTTCCGCAAAATTTACTGCCTCCCGTATGGCGCAAGTCTTGCTGTCACTGCTACCGACTTGGATTCATAATTAATTTTAAACCTGTAGAAACGCTTGACCCAGCAGAGTCTTCAAAGTGCAGCTGAAATATTTGTCATCTGCTCTGACATTGGGTGCATGTCGCCAGGCGTAGAGAGATGCACGTTAAGCCCTATAAACACTTCCGCGATTTGCTTTCCCATCCGCTGCTCTTCGTGTCCAGTTGTAATAGGAAACTTCTCTGCCACACTTTCAATCACCTTATCAGTGATATTTTTCTCTATCTTACCCAGGCAGAAAATATTAGCCTTGCAAAAAAAAATTCACCGGCCAATTTTCCCTTCGCAACAGAAAACACGATGAACGTCTTAGCTCTTCGGCTGAGTTTCGCAATCAACTCTGAAGTCAAAGCAGAAGACGAACAAAGTCCTGAAGATCTCCATGGGTTCTATGGTGAACTGGGTAACATTTCTTTCGCTTTGCAGCGAATTTCAAATGGTTGTGCTTACCGCAGCTTCCGCACATCATGACCTGTTTGGGGGAGTCTTGTCGGCTATATCTGCCATAAGCAAAAGCATCACATTTTCTTTGCACTAACTCAAGTTGGGAATTTATTTCTTTGTTTACGGGAGCCATGCTATGGGTACACACTCATGTTTCCGTGTCAGGAAAGTCTTGTGTGTTAATGACGTAACATTCACTGGCACAGGCTGAAGTTCCCCAAAAATGAATGCCGTTACAACTGTGATTCAAATTTGTTTAAATGTGTTTACTCGGGTGCAATGTTTAGTTCAAAGTGACGCAAGCACTCTCTGATAAACCTGTTGATATGATGCTGCCGTGAAGATCCTTGTGCAAAGTTCTGGGGTTCTCTACACGAAATATTCCTCAACGCATCATTTCTGTGAATCACGTTTCACACGTAGTTTTTTGTAAAAAGTACAAAAACGTGAAAGAATTTTCCTGAAACAGAAACCGATACCAATTGAACAAAAATATTGCAATTCTTACCAAACCACGGGCCCTCGGGCGCTACGCTGAGCAACTCCCGATACGATAGGTTTCCCATTGGAGATGCAGCCTTTAATTTGTTTACGTGACGGATTCTGTAGAAAATGGTAAAACCTTTTTAAGTACGAATAATTGGAATAGTCGTTTTATTTGTATGAAAAAAAGCATCCAATAAAGACACTACTCTACCGAGTATCGAAACGAAACATTTGGTTAACACAACGTGATGATTGTCACCCACTTTTTTTTAGTGCGGAGGATATTATAATGACCCCTGCCCACGGAACTGCACTTGCCACACTT
>JABSTR010000928.1:70000-79851 GCA_013339765.2 Haemaphysalis longicornis | reverse complement strand
AACTACAGTCACACAGTCGTTTCCTGGTAGCGATAATGAGGTCGGCGGCCGTCAATCGCAACACAAGACCTCGTGCGTCAGCAATACAAGCAAGATGCTGATGAAAAGGCAAGGCTTCATATGTCTTATTAATTACATTGGTTATCTGTTTGAAGTTTTCGTTAAAATTGTCATTATTGTTATCGGGACAAAGCAGTCTTTTAAATGAATCAAACGTATTGTGTGTCGTCTTCATGACCCGTTTAAGCCTGTGTTACCAATTTCGGCAGTTCAAAGGCTAGATGGGTGCCTTACTGAGCACAACTTTCGCGGGATCAACTGCTAGCTGTATTTTTTATGAAGGCAAAAAAAGAATAATTGCCATGCGTGCTACGGCGTGCCTCATAGTGTAGCTGTATATTCGGCTCGCAAAGCCCCAACTTGAACATTAGGCACACTTCCTTGTCAGTAAACGAGTTGTAATTTCTTAACGTGCGATGCATTGGTATTGGTTTTCCTGGCGTTCTTTGAAAGACTCAGGCAACTCTACTTGAAGAAATGATGTGTAGTGTGGGAGAGGGTTTCCTACTTCAGATAAATGATGACAACCTAAGCACTTTAAACGCGAGGAAGTCTCAACGGCCAGCTGGCTTAAAAACAATGCCATACACGTGCACGCACAGGCCTGGTAAAACGGACGCGTTATTTCGTTGCGCTGGTTGCCCGTACGCTGAGTAATCACGGGCAATACCATCCCGGACTAACTTGCACGCGCGACGCGAGGTCCATTTTACGAGCTCAACAGCACAGCTTTCATTCTCTAAGGAAGACGTCAAGGGACTGGGCTGGTGTGACGACGCTATATCGTAGTAAAGTCCAGGAAAGGTCCAGAGATCACAACATGATTTGAAGTGGTAATGAGTTGGGTGTAACTGCACGCTTCGTGTGTGGTAGTAATATTTCGTTCGCGCGGTCCCGAGTGCCCACTCACCAGCGAAGCTCCCCTTCAGGAAAAGTTCCGACAGAAACTTCAACGAGGTTGAGGTCCTTAATCTTATGCCACGAAGAAGCAGTACTGTGTTGCATTCGTTTAAATGGAGTGACGGAAAATAACTCTGTTGTTGCAAATGAGCCCAAAGTCATTTCAAGTACCTATGTAGGAGAAGTACAGGTCTAACACATGTTCCAACTGCCTCAACGTATCGCCGCGATTCGAGAGCTCATCGAGCCCATATCCGCTCTCGACACGGCTGGCCCGGTCCACATATGTTATGAACCGTGCACCGACCTTCCGCAATAAGCCCACATGGTTCTGGTCGGCGCTTCCTGCACACGTTGTCGTCACGAGCCTCGAAGAGGCGGTACGATCCGCTGGAGACCGACCTCTGCTGAGTGTATAGCGACCGCTGCTGCTTCTGGCAGATTTATATGCGTGGGGAGACTTTAGCGAGGATTCTCGGAACGGTTCAGCGAGTACATAAGGACGACGCGAGTAGCACGCCGCTGCCCTGAGCCGCTATGCCAGGGATGACACGGCGAAAACGGCTCTGCCATGGCGCTTCGCCGCGGGCTCTCGAGAGTTCTTCCGGCCTGGCCGCGAGGTGCGTGTTTTGCCGCGGGCGGAGCATATTTTCTGCAGGTGCGCGCTGCGGTAGCCCGGCGCGGAGGCGATTTATGAGTGAGGCGGGAACTGGCAGTATCTCGTTCGCGCCTGGTCCTCTTAAATGGCCTCCGATTCGGCGGTGACCTGCTACTGGCGGGGTGCCAGCCGGCAGGGGCGCGCCGGGCGCCCCATCGGTAATGCATCCCCTTCGAAATGGGAGTAAGTGTGCCCTCGTCTGACACGGGGGGTGAAAAAGTACGTAATGAAAGAACAGATGAAAACGATTGGTGGCATGTGTTGCTGAAGCTACCGTTTCGACTGTTACTTTTGGAACTCAACTTTTTAGTCTATATTTTTTGTCCATTTTTAGTGTATCTTGAAGCCAGAGCTCTTCCCTGCTACATCTAACAGTTTCTTGCTGTAGTCTTAATTCATGGATAGTTTTGGGCTCCTAAAACGCTGTTTGATTTACTGAATTATTGAATAACTGATTGATCAGCTGACTGACTGGCTGACGATTGATTGATCGATCGATCGATCGATGTACTTCGAGGTTTCTGATCACATCCAATATTTATAATGCACATGAGACCTCGAAAGGGGTTTTTAATTCCCAGTCGCCTTAACTAAGACATACTTTCAATACTTCTGCCTCTCTCTGCCGAGTTCTTCTGCCTGTGTGTCACCTTTTGTGAAGTCCACCCCACCCTTTCGCTGTAGGAATGGTGGCCCCAGTCCTCGGCGGCATTTTCAAACGTCGCTTCGTCTTTTCGCATGCACAAGCACGTTCCCCACTGAGTAGCTGGCGGCTTCGTCAAGAACTTGAAGGCCTCGGCGAAACCGCACTGTCGAGGCCAGCCTTCGAGCGCGGAGGCCGCTCAAGGCGCTCGTCTCCAGCAGACGACGTCTCGAGGCACGCGCACACCGCAAAAAAAGTCAGAGACAGCTCGGGGATGCTCCTCGTGTCGAGGCGCCCTGGAGCATCATCCAGAGTGGCATCCTCCCTCGCTCTCGCTGACCGAATTCGCGGCGCGTAGGTGATGGCACCGGAGGCTGCGGCGACGTTATGGATGGCACCACGCGAGCGCGACATGTTTCGCAAACTTCCGCGTAGCTCTAATGCCTGCCGTGCCCTCCCTCTTTACCCATCTTCTCCACCGTTGTTTCCGAGCTGGCGTCAGCTGGTGACGGGAAAGGAAGGAACGTGTAAAAGGAGAAAACGTCCCGGTTGTCGCCGCCGCCGTCGCTGGCCCGATCTGCGATGGAGAACCCGTGGAGGCCTCCGGCAGGATTCCGCGTAAGATACACGCGCCTGCCTGGGGAGACAGATTGCCGCTAGCTCTGCAGACGCGCGCTGCTTCGTACGGCTCTCAGCACCGCTTCCCTGGCGACGACGCGAGCGAAAAAACACACGAGTGCGTCTACTCGAAGGAGCTCGGGTCTCAACACTTTCATCCTTCAACAGCTGCCGTTCCTTTTTTTTTTTTTTTATGGTCTACGGATGGGAACGAAACTCACTGCCACGACGACCGCAGCTATTATCCCAGCTTGAGCATCACGTGTTTGTGGTTTGTTGAGCGACATTTTAGTCACGCTGTTACCCCCCCCCCCCCCCCCCCCCCCTATTTTTTGTTAATGACTGCCAAAAGTTTGTTCTAATTATTTGCCACCGCCTTTTAGCTCTGCCGCAACTGCTCAAAGACTTGGCTCGATATTCTGCTAAAGGAAAGCGTACAGTTCAAACGAGTGGCTAGAGCGGTCGTAGTTTGCTAATCCTGATGACGTGGGCTAAAGAGTAGCAAAGCAAAAAAAGAAAGAATGAAGAAGTTGGAGCAGACAGGTATGCCCAGCGCTGAAACACTAACGTTCAAGTTCAGTGATTGCCACTGTAGGCTTTCAGTCCGCAGTCCGGAGTTTTAAGTTCGTCGTCCTGTGTGAAACACTGCGGCTACATAACTGTTCTTTGCAGATTAGCTCTACCGTGTTTGACGCTTTACGAATACGAAAAGAAAAAGAGTGAATTACAGCTCTGACTACAGTTTCGGTGTTTGTCAACGATCTCATTTCCCAAGCGCCCAGAAAGATAACCCGACACTTCGAGCATTAATCAGCCCCTTCTGCGGCCGGCTAAAAGCCACAGCCGTAAAGGCAACCGTCGAAAAGGCGCGCCAGCGCACATCTCGGAAAACCCGCCAGCCGCGCGCTCACGTCTCATCGTTTTACAATGTTTGCCACGGAGCGTTTTGTTCCGCGATTGCGAAAAGAGAAGAGGGGTGGTGCTGGGAAGCCCACAGGCACGTGCTTGGCGAACTTGCGTTGGCCGTTCGTGTCCCTCGCTTTTAACCAGGCGAAAAAGTTTGAGGGGGATGAGGAGGCTCGGAACACGAGCACCAGAGACGCGGCGCAAGCCGCAGTGTGAGAAAGCCGTGTAGAAAAGCCTCTTCGCAGAAGCCTCGCAGTTCTCTGCGCGTTAGGGTCCAAGGGCTGTATTTTCTCACGAGGGTCGCGCCCGGCGCCTCTCTGTGCGTTTGTGGGCCGTGAGATTAAGCTTGGAAGAGAGACCGAGCTGCCGATCGAAAGAGGGGAAGTGAAACAGAGAGGGCGGGGGAGGCCATAATGTATGGCTCACGCCAAAGGAAGCCGCGGCGTGCTCCTGGTTTGCTGCCCCTCGCGGCTGACTTGCCTGCGAGTTGGGGGAACACCTCCTTGTTAAGGAAGAATTGTTATCCACCCTGTCACTCGAAACAGCCCCCCCCCCCCCCCCCCCCCACGTTGTTTTAACAGTTTGGGATAACAACGACAAACATACATCTTGTTTGACAAACTTAACAGGTCTTGCCATTAACTGGGGAAAAAATGCAGTGTTGTGGACAACCAGCAGCCTTTTTCTTGTCTCGACGGTGTTTGCAGCGGAGGAGCAGTGAGCAATAAAAGGAGAGGCGAGGGGAAGGAGGGAAGTATTTGGGGGTGGGAGTAAGGAGGCAGGGACGACGGAGCCGACCGATATCGCGAGGAAGCGGAACCTCGTTGTTTGCGCTCCACGCGCTTCTAGCCTGATCGCTAAGTCCATATAATAAGCGGCCGTTTCGCCGTATCGGCAGTGGACGCCGCCGCCGACGCTTATCCGCGCCAGACAGCGCACGCGAGTTTAAGCTGGTTCCGATGCTTCGCTGGCTGGCGCCGAAAGGGGGAAAAACTGCTCTGTTCAGTTGTTGTCAACCGTTTCCGCTGCGAAGCTTGCCGAAGGGAGTCAGCTGACCTCGCTTCGGCGTCGCGGAGTCCGTGGGACCCGCATGGCACATACGGGGAAAGAGTTTCTGCGAGCGAATCAAGCAACAGGCTACGATGCAAATGTGTTCCCATAAAAATGCGATAAATAAAGTCTATAAATCCTGGCAGTGCACGCTGTTTGAATGCCCTTTTAGTCATACTTCGTTTAACCGACCGTCATTTTATGGCATCAGTCGGCCGCTAGACGAGTGAAAGCAAATTCTGTGGACCAGGTACTGCTTTGCTGCTCATCGCAGTTATATCTGGACTGGTTGGTTCCGGTGGAGTTCTTGAGTGCTTTGCGAGGTGTTGAAGGGGGCAGTTCGCGTCGTGCCCGATTCCACGTTTAGGCAGTTGTTCTAACTAGGCTCCAGACATTCTAGCTATCAGCCGCAAAACTCCGCGACGACAAATCCCACAAGAATAGTTGCGTGTTCGGCCAAACGTTTATTCAGTGTTTGTTAGCAAGGTGATTCCTTGCTCTATTCGAAATATCATTTTTTCTGAAATTGCTTTTACTAGATTTTACCAAAAGATCCGCCTTTTCAGCGAAATTGCTGGGGGCGTACACGAGAAATTAGTCCCATGTTTGGCACATTATTTAAAAATCCCTATCCTGGAACTTAGAGCCACTAAATAAGCTTCATCTAGTGGCTCTACTGGAACTGATTAAAAGACGATTTACTTTCTTCCATCATTTGGGACTGTGATTTGATACGCTAGGAGTAGAACAGTGAACAAGGATACATTTACGGCTTGGCTTTATTTGGGAGTAGGGGGGCGAGGGAGGCACGTTGAAAAAGAAAAAAAAAAGAAAAAAGCTGAAAAATGTTCGTTGTTTTCATCCACAGCCAATTCGTGTCCACTGCAGGGCGAAGGCCTCTCCTAGAGATTTCCAACCACTCCTGTAGCAGGACTTTTCAGTCAATAATTATACCTCCAAGTTCTCGCATTTCGTCCCTCCATCAGGTCATTGGGCTCCCCTAATTCGTTTGCCGCCGTATCTCGGTATCCACCACTCCATTAAACAGATGGTCCACCGGTTGTCCGTCATTTGTATGCCCAATGCCACTTTTACTCTTAACTTGAGCTTAAGTGCCATCAACCTGTGTTTGTTGCCCTATCCATAACGGCGTTTTTTACTCTCAAGTGTTAACACTACCATTCTTTTTTTTTCATGGCTAATTGGGCTGACCTATCACGGTACCTAGTTAGACCCCAAGCTTCCACTCTACATGCCATGACCGGGAGCATGCATCGGTAGTATACCAATCTCTTTAGCGACAGAGGTAGTCTGGGGCACGTGATTTCAGAATACTTCGCATATGGAGCCGAGGTCATACAAATACTGCCCTGGATTTCTTTCTCATAATTTGGATCAGCACTGATAATTTGCCCTTGATAGTTACCTTCACTGACTTGTCCGAGAATTTTGTTCTACCGCATTGTTAACGACTAGTTAGTATTTACCAGTTCAGTTTTGCGGTTTCCATTTGGATTGACGTCTGACAATTGGGTGCTGGGAATGACATTCCATAAAATGTAGCAGTAAGCGGTGGTGTACACGTGAGCTTGCGAACTTTTCACGCAGTGGTAGTCTCATCGTCTGCACTCTCACACATTGAATGCACGCACATTGGCGAGAGAAACGCCGCAAGAACGTGTAAATTCGCGCCAGGCACTATTCTTATGCGAGCGGGTTTTACGACAATAAGGATAATTATAATAGTTATTACAGATATGATAGTGTGAGCAGTGATTTACGTAAGGCGGCTGTCTCCCCTCGGAGTTTGAGCAGTGATTTGCACTCGAGGGAGCGTTTCTCAACATCACCTCTAAATCCCCCATCATCCCCCAGTGGCGTAGAGCGGCTTCTGCTTCTTCTGTACATAATCATCACCGTCATGCGTGTTTTGTTGTTCTGACGCCCGTTCGCTTAAAGGGACCCTGCAACACTTTTTTTCAACTTCTCTTGAAATCTTAAATGTTTGCAGAACGTAGTAACCGAACACACCCAGTACTTAGATTAGGGTGTCGCTAAGTACCTCAGCCGAACATTACTGCTCTATACCCATCAGATAACTTGGAAACTCGCTCAAAAGGATTTTCTCTCTTTCCCGGTCTTGACGTTCTTCGACCGCTTGAATTACGTCACTAAGGCCATTTAGGGGCTGTTGGCAGGTCTTCATTCAGTTGCAGCAATGAAGGCTTTATCGATAGCAACTTTAAAAATAAAGCCACAAAAACACAGCAGAAACGGAAGGCGTATCTGCTGCGACGAGCAAATCAGGCAGTGCCTCTCCGTGCTTGCGACAACTGTAGCTTTCGCAGTGGTTCCCGGCGCCAAGCAGAGTGAACACATTTACAGAAGTGTAGCAGAGTCCCTTTAAACAAACGGCTGTTCCGAAACCCTGCCTTTCAATACTACAAATTAAGGAAGATTTGTTTTTATAAATCTTTGCGAATGCATGAGTGCCTATAGTCCCTGTCCCTCGTGAGCATGAGGCTCGCCTCGATGAACACGCCTTTCTCTAACTTTATAAGCCCGTAGCACGACGTTTCTCGCACGCTCCTCGCACGCAGTGCATATCTGCTCGCTTCAGCAGCGGCATTGGCTGCCTTTACTGCTTTGGTTCTCCACCTGCATCAGCATTTCGCCGACGTCATTTCAATTCCATCCCGTTTCACCACCTACTCTGCCCTGCACAGGTGTCACTCCATTTCACAACCAGTACAAGCGGTGACGGGCAGTTGTGCGGACGCATCGTCACCGCAGCCAACTTCGCTGCCGGCTCGCGGGCCTCGGCTTGACCCCTTTGCGCATGCGCTCTATCGTTCCTTGTTCTTCTGTGACACTGTGTCCGCAGATCGACGACGTAAATTTTTGCCGACACGCCCCATCCATTGCTCCCACAATAATAATAATCATCATCTCTCGTAAAGATACACAGTATTTAGGATGTTGGCCAAAGGTTTTTACATAACGTAGAACAGCTGCAAGAATGGAATGTGAGAAATTAAGGCTTATGAGGTAGCAACAAAAACAAAAACAAAAAGTCTGGACTGACACGCCTAACCTCTGTCGTCTGAAAGTTTCAGAGCGCTTTGTTATTCCAGTCGTCCGCAGTTCAGATAATGGCTCGCGCGCCGGAGAGCACTTCCTTGCACCAGGCATTATCCGCAAAGGTCGGCGGGTCACCGGCGTCACAATAATTTCTCCGGGCCAAGCAGCAGCCATAAACCGTTTTAAACGAAAGTAACAACTCGCAAGGGGATTATACCGGAAGCAACTTCTCCATACTGGTTGGCGCGGCAGGAGAGCGCTCGCTACAATGGCGATGCTAAGGAGGCTTTGGCTCAACGCCGCGAACACTAGCAAGAGAAACCCTTAGGGCGTTAATTGAACTGAAGAGTGTAAAAAAAGGGAACAAAAAAGAAGAACGAGCGCTCTTTAAGCAGGTGTGCCCGACGCGCGGCGCTCAGCGTCGCATATTGCGCGGTATTTTTAGCTAATATGCCCCGCAGCCGTGGACACGCCGCGCCACGGCTGAACCTTACGTACATCTCCTCCTCGAGACATGTTAACGAGCAGCAAGTACTTTCGAGCAGCACAAACAGAGGCAGCGGAAGGAGCAACGCAGGGAGCAGCGTGCACTTGGTCCCTCGGACGACTATGCATGCGGCCCGGACGGAGCGCCTCGGGAGAGACGCCTTTCAGCGCTGCCGCGGCCGCAGCACGCTCATGAGCTGCGTGCCATCCGCAGGCGTCACGAGAGGAAATTGCTCGTAAACTCGAGCTTGCTTCGCGGGACATTAAAAAGAAATTATCTCTCGAGTCCGAGCGATGCAGCAGCGACAAACAGGCCGACAAAAAAGTGTAGCGATCCATCTTGAGAGAGTAAGAAAAAAAAAAAAGTAAGAGCTTGTTCGAAACGTCGTTTCGGTACGGTCTCCTGAATTTTTTTTTCTTTCTTCGATTTGTTTCAGGCTCTCTCTTTCTCTTTTTTAGATGTGCGCGGGATGTTCGCGTAGAAATTTGTGCCGCCGAGCGTTTTCAGAATGAAGCGCTTTTGCAGCGTTTGCTGTCTGCTCTTGTAAGACAAAGAGCATTGCCAGGGCTTTTTTTTTTTTTTTTTTTAATAGACAGATGATGTCAGCGACTGGTGTTCCCCGAAAGAGACCTTATTTCCGCCCATGTACTTTGAAATCACGCCCCGCGAAATTTTCAGCGGCTTGAATTGCGCTTGCAATTTTTACAGTGTGAAACAGCTCCCAGGACACTTTACAGGGCTGAGTACTGCTAAGTTGTGCCACTTTTTCTTTTGCTGTTTTCGCCAGTTCTTGGCCAATATTAGTGGTTCTGACTAGTTTCGCGTTTGCGATATGGGGCGTGAAGTTCTTTAGGAGAGGTGAAGATTCGGAGTCCCAAGCGGGGAATGCACGTGAGTATGCAGGATAGATGGGGGACGCATAGGATATCATGAGAGACACGCAAAGGGCGGACGTTCAAAGTACATGGGCGGAAATAAGGTCTCTGTATGTTTCGGGGACCTGTGTATCACGAAATTTCGTCCTCGAAATAACTTTGTGGGGTATGGTGATGGGCCCGGGGATAGCGATAAGAGAGGGTCGACGAAATGGACGATGTAGGAGCCAGGAGCAGTACGTAAGGCGCCCTGGTGATAAGGATGACGAGGAACCTGATTATTAGACAGTTAGTTTGAACACACCTAACCACACCGTGGAAGGAAAACTGCAAGCCGGTTTCAAGGGGGACCGGCACAGATGATGATTTGATTAATTGATTGCGGGGCTTTAACGCGCTGAAGAAACACCTGCGCTATGAGGGGCGCCGTAGTGGAGGGCTCCGGATTAAGTTTGACCACCTGGGATCTTTAACGCGAGTCGAAATATCGGCACACGACAGTTTTCTCTTTTCGCCTCTATCAGAAAGCGTGGTTGGCCAGTCTTACTACCCCGCCCTCCGACGTAAAGTACG
>JABSTR010000928.1:0-65000 GCA_013339765.2 Haemaphysalis longicornis | reverse complement strand
TCACCATTGCCGTTAATTGATTTTATTGTACGCCCACTATTTTTTTAGGTCGTCTGCACTCCCGGAAAAACTCCAACCATCATATAAGGAGGCCGCTCGCCTCGAGGCTCGTCACTCTTGGGATCGTGAACGGTAACGAGTACGGAGAGAAAACACGGACCATGTGGACACAGAGACTGCTGCCCAGGGACGTTGGTGGACCCAGAACAACGAATTCGTTCAACGCAAATGAACTAAGGACCGTGAGCCGTACCGGCAACGTCGAGTTGATACCGCTGGTCAGCAACGGGAAGGTCCGTCGGTAATGGGACCCGACGCTAGGTTCAACCGTGAGTTTCTCTCAGTCAAATTTGGACACTAATGATTATAACTTACACGTCACTGTGAGCTTCCCTATAGCAAAAAAAAAAAAAAAAAAGAAGTCAAGGTCGTGTCCGCAGCGAAGAAGAAGCAAATCGGCTGCAATCGTACACTTAAACAGCCGTGATGGTCGTGAAGGTTGCGTACAGCTCACTACCTACAAGTCTTACGTGTTAATGCGAGCTTCCTTGCATTGTTTTATCATGGTCTCGCCGAGTGATAATTCGCCCTGGTGGGCTCGCACTTCCAATGTACCCACCCAACTTTCTAGCTTCTCTCATTTCCGGGTTCGCGAATGTATTCCGGCTTGCGCTTTTGTAAAGACGTGAACGCATTAATAAAAAATTGGCTGCAGTTTAGCTCAGCTAAGCATGGATATGCAAAGCGAAAGCTTGGCTAAGCCTGGTTAAGTCTTGGTTTCATTCGGTCAACCTTTCATTTAGTTGTAATTATTATACTGGTGGATTAAAGCCTGCCTTTGTCTACGGTTGCGGTCTCACTTCCGGCGTTTTCCGAGCCGAACGGCTGGCCGGGCGATATACGCGAAGTGGTCAGACGCCGCTTGCCGACGACGGTTCAAAGCCCCCAGCTCCAACGCGACGCTCAAAGACGTCCCAGCCTCGCTGTTATCCATGGCCAAGCTCGCATGCACGCGGCAAGTCACGTGCTCAGGCGCGAACCAGCTGCGGAGCGCGCATGCGCCAGCCAAGCCGGCAGCGGCGGTGGAAACGGCTAGCGAACGCGGAAGTCGGCGGAGCTCGGCCCGGCAAGTCACGTGATGCGTTGCCAAGGGCACGGCGCAGCTGCGGTCAGGTGAAGGTCAAATTTACTTAGACGGCGGAACTGCTGGACGAGATTAGTTAAGCCTCGCTTTAAAATGTTTTCCAGGTTCATGTCGCACACCGATAACTAACAGAAGCCGTAGCCTTCTGGCGCATTTACCTTGACGCTTACTGATGTACACAGAGTCGTGCAAACAACTAAGGCTGTAGTTGATAAAAATATTATTTCATTAGTTCAAAACCGCGACGTTGCCGCGTTTTCGTTTCCCTTACCGGTAAATATCGCACCGTTCCAGATGAGAGAGAATGCAAAGTTATGATTAGGACCATCCCGTATCAACGAATGACATGTATGATGTATCTGCTACAGACTGCTATTCCTATGGGTGAACTTATATTACTCATGGAAATTTTGAATCTTTCATTAGGTCGGTACAGTTGCGGTGGAACACTATCTTTGACCCCCCCCCCCCCCCCCCCACTTCGCTGCCGTAGATGACTATTGTCAAAAGCGAAGCAAGAAAGGGAGAGAGAAAACAGACTTCATTGTCCTCCCCTTTCACCGTGCGGGAATTCACCGTGCGGGAATGTCAGGTGTCTTCGTTCCATCAGACGGGAGTGCAACAAATGTGATCACAGGGGCAGTGTGGCGGTGCCGACAGTTCATTTCGTCGCTTTCTATCGGAGAAACTTCGTTTCCGGTACAGATTCGACGGTAAAAAAAGGGAACCGAACAATTCCTTTCCGCGATAATGCTGCCCTCCCTCCACCTCGTTCACGATCACGAGGCGAACTTGCCTTGCTCCTCTATTTCGTCAGATGTAACGCCAGTGCTCTTCTTCCAGTTACGATCTTATTACGCCGTCCGTATCCGCTCGTCAACTCGTCTTTTGTGGGTGCCACGTGACCGCATGCGTGTGTTGTCTATATTAATGCGAGTAAGGGTGGCAGAGGATAGGATGGAGGGAGTAGCAGTCCTCTTTGTAGAGTTCGGCACTAATATCGAATGCCTGGCTTATAAGCACTTTTTCTAGTATTCGGCACTTCCCGATTGCGTAAAAAAGTTTACGCTACTCTCTTCTGGACGGATTTGGTGCTACCCCCATGACGACTAGCAGTGGAAAGTCGACAAGTACTATAAAAACGTCGTTTATTTGTTTATTTGTTCGTTTGTTTGTTTGTTTTGTCTCGGAAGGGTCGCGCACTGTATGGACATCAATACGGCACAGTACACGGCATTGTAAATAGGCGACGACCATTATTGTATATAGTTTTTGTTTTGTACTCTATCTTTTCAGCATTATACTCTAACTTTTCGACAGATAATCCTGACAGAAAAAAAATGAAAGCTTCACTCAATGTCCTCTTTATTTTATTTGATGCGGCTCAATAAAAGGCTCCTGCTTTTCCTCCTTGCGGATTTTTTAAACTGTGAATGTGCCCGTCGCGATTATCGATGAAGCTGAGCAGATTTACACGAACACGTCTGCATGCAAATGCCTTTCTCGTTCCTCGCAACCTTTTTCGTTTACACCAAGGCTCTTTCCTGTCTTATCTCGACAAAGAAGAGAGAAAAAAAAATTCCATCTTGCTGTCCTTCCGGCGACTCTACTGCTCACAATAAGCGGAGGGACGCCGGCGGCGTAAAACGGCAGTCTTGGGCGAAAGTAGTTTCTTTTGTGCCGAGGGCAGTCGCTGTTCCCGCGCTGTTGACTTGTCGCTGTTCGTATAAGTTGGCGATGCAATCTCCGTGCCCTCCGCCAGCAATCGACGTCGCTCTCCGCTCGGAAAGATACGGAGCGGTCGCCGACTTCTTTCCCCCCTCTCTCCGGGTTTTGTTACTGGATTTTGAGCCACGTGCGCTACGGTACCTCTTTTCCCGAGACCCCTCTCACGCCATTGTTCGCCGTGTTTGCCCTCTTCGACCGAGCGGCGCAAATCATTGTCTGGCTTCATTCGATCACCGAAGTTGAGTCTTGCTGTCACTTTTCTTTTGCGTTCTGCTCCGCTATAGTTTTTTCCACTGTTCGTTCTTTTGCTCTTGGTTTTCCTTTTCCGTACGTACACGGTTCTTCATCGGTATTTGCTTTGAGAATACCGTGACACAGAGCTGGTTGCTCCTTGACTGTGGGGCCCACGTAAATAGAGTAGATTTATCATGCTTTTGGAACGTTTCTTTTTCATCTTCAAGCGTCCGACTAATGAAAAAGCTGCAATCATATCCGGACAGGAAATCGAATTTTTTCCACGGAACAAAAGGCCATTCTTCCGAAGTGCGCAGCCAAGAAACGGAAGCGTGCGTCTCCTCATCCCCGTGGCCTATTCCCTGTGGGACAGGCACCAACCAAGTCGGTGCTGGAAATACCGGAGTATGCGTGCGTGTCTTTGCAAGCGAACTTGACTTGACTGTGGTGGCGAAGTGCCCACACCCTATAAACGTTATGCCCGTATGCTCCTACCGCATAGTTAAGAACTGCCTTTTTTAGTGTTTGTTATGTAGTGCATGCAAACCTTGTGCAGTTTGCCAGAAGATGAAAAGAGGACGAACGGACGACCATTGGCATGCATGCATGCATACATAGGCAGGTGCGTACATACATACATACATACATACATACATACATACATACATACATACATACATACATACATACATACATACATACATACATACATACATACGTGTACACATGCATGCACGCCCCTTACAAAAATGGGTTCTGAATTTCTGTTGACGTTTCATTGAGTTCTCATTGATTCAACGGAAAATCAACAGAAACTCAATGTTCATTGAGTTTACACATTGAGAACACAACGGAATTTTCGTTGTGGTCCGCACAATGATTTTTCTATTGTGGAGTTCTTGTTGACTTTTTGTTGTATTTTCAGTGACTCATGGTGATTATTTGTGAAACTCAATGTTCATTGAGTTTACACATTGAGAACACAACGGAATTTTCGTTGTGGTCCGCACAATGATTTTTCTATTGTGGAGTTCTTGTTGAATTTTTGTTGTATTTTCAGTGACTCATGGTGATTATTTGTGGGCAAGTCATCAGCAACTGATGCCAAATACTATCTGCATGCTTCTTCGACATGGACAGCCACGTGCACTAAAACTTTAATACCCACTGTCCTGGATGTATGAGCCTAATTAGGCAGCATCTTAGCATATTTTTGTGCAGTGTGAGTGTATTAAATAAGTTGCATTTTTCAAGGAAGTTGCATTTTGTACAGGTAGCCAGCTTTCACAATGCAACTCTCAGCGCTTTCTTGTACATATGGCAACATATCCATACGACATGCATGATATCATAACGATTTCGAGATGTCTTCAATATCACAAAGATTTCAACGAAAATCACATAACTTTTACGGCATGTTGTCGACACCTTATGAATTCAACGACATTTCGTTGTCCTCAACATCATGAAGGTCCAATATCGCAAAGATTTCAACGACTTGTCGAATAAGTATAACGACATGTCTTTAATGATAAGGACTTCTACTAGATGTCGATATACTGCAAGATTATAAAGGTCTGATATCGTAAAGAGTCAAACAACATGTCGAAGATCAACAACATGTTCATGATATAAAGATTTCAACGATGAGTCCTAGACGTTCTGCAACATGTCTTCAAGGTATTCTTACAACATGTCACATATCGCACAAATCAGCGCGTCATGTCTGATGCTTTGTGTAACATCTCGCAGACAATATATGTTCTGCCTTGTCAGCATTGGAAGCATACAAAGTACAAGATACAGCACAAGGTAAAGTACAGTACAAACTCTGATAACTTGCACTTTCAGTGTGATCGAACAAAATTCAAATTCTTGTTTATACTGTTGTTTTATCAATGTTTCTAGAGTGCATATTTCAATTTCAGCCATTCAGTTAACCCATAAAATTCACTTGTCCATACTACAAAATATCCGCTGCTTCACCATTAGCTAAAAATTTGTCTCCAGATATCATTAAACAGCAGCGTCTATATCTGGTATAGACGCTAGACGAAAACGTTTGCGTTCTGATTTTTCCCTTCTAGACGGACGATAGCATAACGACAACGATGTCAAGATATGCTTTGACTCATACCACGGCAAGCACAATCGTTTGTTGCTGAAGCCTCGGTTGCTCTTCGTCAACAACAAACTGAATCGGCCGGACAGTTTTTTTCGATTGCGTGTTTCCATTTCTGCGCAGGCCGGCGGGGGCGGCCCATGTTACATCTTTTTCGCTCGTCGCTGCCGCCCACAGTACCTGTTTGCTGCACTTATTACGTCGCCGCCACCACATGCTTCGGTCTCTTTAATATTGCCTTGCATTATCCCCAACTTGTTACAAACTCAGAGGTTTTCGCTGCTGTATGCGCCTGACATGCCAGGAGTGACATCGCTTGTAGTTTTAGCGCGATGTTGCTTGTCTGCAAGATCGGTGCGTGACAAACAAGCGTTACCAACGCCACAACGGCCACAATTCCAACGGCGCATGCCATTTCCTTCGTGGCTACCGTGGCTTGCGAAGAAAAGATCGCGGGTGACCTGCGATAGCTTTGCTTGAGTCAAATAAGGGAGCTCCGGCTCAATCGCTCGGAGTACTAACAATGTGACCTCGTCTGCAAGATCGGTGCGTGAGAAACAAGCGTTAGAACTGCCAGAATTCCAAAAATGCAGCATTGACTAGACACAAACGACAATTTTCATTGCCGGCTTACGTAGTTATACAATCATTTTAGACATTGCTGAAGTCCCGCGTGTATGGCCGAGTGGTTACGTCTTCGATTACTGTTTTGAGGGTCCGTAGTTCGAATCCTCGTCGGATGTTTTTTTTTTTTTTCTTTATGAAGGTTTTATTACCTCTTCTTTTTTAAACCATAGTAAGCGCCTGTTCCTTGCTTTCAATCACACCGACGTTTGCCACCCTCTTCCTAAACCCAAAGTAGTTCGTTTTCTCGCACCTCCTCTGTAGAGAAACCCGCCGTGAAAACAAAACCAAAACTAACTTTAAAACCTTTACAATTTAAGTATATATGTCAGTTAGTTTACTGTTATTCGCTTTTGCGTTTAAAAACCTCAAATTCAAGTTATAAACACTTTTAATACTTTAAAAGCAGGAAGTTAATTACCAATAACACAATTTTCGTCAAACACAGAAATGCTGCTATTGCAGTCTGGCAACTATCACTCCCTTTTTGTGTGTTTGTTTATGGAGTTGGTTTTGTGCGGAGTGGTAGCTGGGGCGATTTGTTCAGTTTTATCTATTTCAAGCTTAAATCATAGTTATAAAAGCTTTATAGGGTGACGATCATCGCCTCAACGATCATCGCGCGTCAAAGGTGGATGACATTGCGTCCGAACAAAGTGTCGGTGTCCTTGAAGGGCAAGACGAGCGTGAAGAAGGATTTTAGGCGGGAAACGTCGTTTCTGCTGGGGTGAGTACGCATTTTTTTGTTTTTCTGTTCTTGTTCGGAACGAGTTCTGGTGCTTATGGGTCAGTTATTCGGTAGACCCCCATCTCATTTGCTCTCAGAGCCTATGCGATATAGCATACTTGTTTGGCGCCTTGGATTTACCAGTCTACCGTTTCCGCAGCCGTCAGCATCAATTTACGCTGAAGCTAGACCTTTGTTGCGATGCTCGCGCTGTAGAACGCGGCAGCTAATTATTTGACATCACGCAAGGCTCTTAAACACCGGGGCGTTTGTTTGTTATGTGTCTCTCAAACAGTGCCTTTGCGGCGACTGTTAATTCCGTGCAGTGCGCTTCGCAGCTATTACGCTCGCGAGACCGGCTGCCGCCGTCGCGACCCGTCTCGTGGTCTTCGGGCCGCGATATGCGTCGTGGTATGCGTGCCGTACTCGTGAAGCTCACATTCACATACGTGGAAATTGAAGGTGAAATGCGCGCGCGTGGTCTCGCAGGGGCGCCTGCCCACTCAACTCTATTTATATTGGAGAATCGAACTTGCAAAGGCAAGCTAGGCATTGAAATGGAGGAGCCTCAACTAGTACACACCAGTTCCGATTGAAAGCTAGCGATGCATATGGGCTGCTAGCAAGCGTTCCATGCAAATTAGCATAGCAGTGAGCTTTGCATATATCAGGCATACCCCACTCACAGAACCTGCGTGCCTAATAAATACATTACTCTGACCTAAATTTCAGTTTGGGTGTTGCGGGAATGTTCTTATTAGGGCCTTGGAGGTTACTCATTAACGATTAATAATCTGCTTAATGTAAGCATTCGTGGTTTGTGTGTGCTTTTCTTGTATTTCATCAAGTGCCACCACACTCACAGATTATGCACTTTCAGGTGCTGCTGCTGGCTGTCCGGGTTGGCTGGCTGGCTTTCAGTCCAGTTTCAAAGGCTTTGCCAGGGCCCTCCGTGGCCAACTGACACTGCACCTGCTGTACCCAAGTACTGCCTGGCCTTTCCTTGGTGCTGGGTACGCTTTGCCGCCAGGAATAGTCAATCCTTCATCCATCATCTGGCCGCTTGGACCACCCGTTCAGAAGCCAGCGCATTTGCTCAACGCATCGGTCCAGGCACCGCTGCCACATCAGTGCACCCACTGATTATGTACTTTCAGGTTAGTTATTTCATGTTGGAACCTGTCATAATGTATACCTGTTAGCAGTGCTCTAGCCCCTGGTTATTTGAAAGTTTCATGAAGCAGTGTTGTGCATTTTGAGTGTGTCATTGCTTAGCAGGGATATTGAAGCGAATCTGGGGCCAATGGCTAAAGTGCAAGAATAGAAATTGAACTGACTTTGAAGCAAGTATCCGTATGTAATCAAGCCAAGCAAACATTTAGGATTTTCGATATGGTTTTGAATTTGCAATACAGACTGGTGTGGAGCTACTTTCCATTTTAAGTAAGCTTACAATATTATCTACTTCAGATCATACTGTTATTAATCACACTATACCGAAAAGTACATACCGCAGTCTGTAGATTTTGTCGGCACTTTTTTCGCAGTCTCTCATGACAGGCACTATTCTCAGTGATTGGAGGATAGCCGAGGTAGCACCAGTCTTTAAATCAGGGACGGTACTTCACCATTAAATTTTCCTAACAAGCACCATACGCAGGGAACATTTCATCCACTCTCAAGTTGCTAATTATTTATAATATCACATTCGAATATCAGCACGGTTTTCACAAGGGTTACTTGAGAATTTTTCGCGTACCCAAGCTGCAGCATAAGTGTCTGATTGATTTTCGATGGCTTCCCGTCGATGAAACGGACCAAACATACCTCCAAAGAACAGAAACGTGCGATAAGGATTGAGCATGAGGGTGATTAAACAGCGCTTCCAAAAGCAGCGTACCACCGGGCTCATTCTGGCAAATTTGCCAGGCTCTAAGTCTGCGATTTAGCGCAACGACCCATTTACGGTGACACTCAAGCGACGCAGGAAATTTGTGCAGCCAATAGACTCCGCACATGCAGACACTTGTTTTGTCATGGTGCACTTCGCACGGTTCTTGCATGAGCACTTTGTGCTTACGCTGATTGTTGGTGCAGCCAGTAACGACGTAATCACGCCTGCCCGGACAAGTAGCTTCTGAACATCGCCAAGTAAAAGGCAATGATGGCAATTTTCCCAGAATTCCGAAAATAAACATCAATTGAGGATAAAAAGGTCAGGCGTCCTGCTGGCAGGACGAAACGTGGCCTCACAGGCAATGCCTGTCAGGACAAAGTGGTGTGGACTGGCCCGCCACCTTAGTGGGTTAGGAACAGAATTGATGGGCGAACGGGACACCTCTTGGAAGAATTAAACGTTCTCCTTAGGCACTGCTAAACTTGTTGCTGCTGAAATGCCAAATAAATGACACCGATTTTCGATGCCGTTCGGTGCGTCTGATATTCACGCATGGCACGGAGCAACAGCGTGGGACTCAGCGTCGTCTGCTCGCCCCGCAGTCCGAAAGAATTGGTGGCGCCCAGTGCAGGATGGAAATTGTTGTCTATCATGTCTGCTATAAAATATGCCCATGTGGTTGAGATTTCGGCGCATGTAAAGATGCGCAGGTTGTCAAAATTAATACGGAGCCCTCTACTATGGCTCACCTCACAGTCTGTGTAGCGTTGGTGCATTAAACCCGAGAATCAATCAATTATAATTTATGCTTCATCTACATTGAAAAGAAAACACTTGAAAATCTTTGTCCCCCAGGTAGAATCTCTGTCACCGCCACTGTATGTAATTTTATTGCACTCTTACCTCGCAGTCGTTTCCACCCAGATCCTGTGCATAATCGCTCAGCATTGGAAGCTCAGGCGGAGGATGGTCATGCGCTCAACATACCAGAACACTGTCACTAGAGCACCTCTCAAACTCTCGTACTCCTCAAGAAGTGCGCAGCATGCCTGGGGGGGCACAGTAAAAACAGTGCCTCTTATCACACGCCACCACCACATGAAATATCGTTGCAGCTTTAAGTGCATAAATTTTCCTTATTCGAGCCACAGTCATTTGAAGCAATGAAAAAAAAATAAGGCAATCAGCGCGCGGAGATGACACAGACAGTGCAAAATTACCTTATCTGAGCCGCTGTCCGCACCTGTCCAATTGTCACGCTGTGCTAGCATTCATCGTGCAGCCTGCTTCGTGTCTGTGGTTGTAGGAGGCGTGAACAGCGCAGTGCGGAATTTCGAACCAAAAACAATGCTGGGTATCCCTTACGACAAGGCATTCGCAAACCCACAATCCTGCAGAAAGAACACCAGCCACACAAAAAGTTCCTGCTAGCACCACGCCGCAAACCACATTTCGCGTATGACCCTCGTGCACTGCTAGCCAATGAAAAAATGAAGGAGCAAATTGGCCTAGTTGTAACTAGGGTTCACTCTTTTCAATTTAAATAATTTAAAAAATCAATAACAGTCTGCTCATTTTATTTTGCTGAATCGGGTGCTAAAAAAAGGTCAGTTTTTTATGGATAGTTGCATGAGTCAGGGCAAGGCATCGTACTGCCTACTTTGTGTGCATTACAGCCATCTGACTATTTTAGCCACATAACCTTTCATCCAGATTGACCTAACAGCACCCAAATGGTTTTTTTGGCCTTTCTACCACAAAGCAATACACCCACGGTGTACTGCAGTGGGCACTTGGCAAACACTTTAATGAATTCTTGAAACGCTTGTTTAAACAAGCCGAAAGCATGTTGAGGTATGCATGTTCACCCATAAAAACTAAAAATATACATTTAAATTAAATCTATTCGAAAAGAATTTTTAGTGGATCAATGCCAAAATCTGTAAATGAATTACCGTAATATTCTGAGAAATTGTTCATGGGTACTCAAACTCTTCATTGTCTCGATCCTGGAGTTCATGTTGGTTCAACTGTTTCGGTTTTATTTTCTGCTCGCAGGTTGACATTGGGGGCGGTGTGCTAATTGAGAAGGGGTACCTGGATCAGCTGGTGCATGCGTGTGCGAGTGGCCCTGGCAAATTTGCCAGGGCTCTTTTGCGCCATGTCTTCACTCCGGAGGAGCTCAAGGGGAAAACTCTCTTTGGAGGGAAAGGCAAAGCCCAGGGCGACACTCCTACAAAGCCAGGGTTGGACCCCGTGCGGGTGAAGGCTGTGGTCGGTGAGTGCACATGATTTGCATTTAGAGTGCCAAGAACAAAGCTGTCATCTTTGTCAACTTGTAGCTAATCACCCGTTTTTCTTCATGTGCACAGTGAGATCAGTGCATCCCTTTTATGCTTTTTGGGAAAGTGTCTATTTTTGCACACTTTTATTACTAATTCTGAGAACTTGCTGAACACGTTTTCATTTTTTATAGTAAATCATAAATTCATTCTATCTCTTGCAGGCTACACGGGCCAGAAGTTTCCAGGTGTGAGCGCCGGTTACATAAAAAATAACCTATCATCGCTTTTGAATCGGGAAATAAAGTAAAAAGTGCACGCTGAACACCTTGTTTTTCTTTTTGCATGTCTGCATGAGGCAGAATTTTTAGTCACATGACATGCACTACTGCCACACCATAAACTCGTGTATTGGTGGTGCGATAAAATGTAGATTCTTGTTCAACCTACAATGATCGCAAAAACCTTTGAAAGAAATCGCAGCAGAAACACATTGAGCATTCGTGTAAAACTCAACAACATATCAACAGAAACGCATGGGGCACTCGTAAAAATCTCAACAAAATATCAACAGAAACGCATGCGGCACTCGTAAAAATCTCAACAAAATATCAACAGAAACACATTGGGCACTCATAAAAACCTCGACAAAATATCAATACGAAATTCAGTGGAGACTCAACGGAAAGGCAACAGAAACTCAATGGGAATTCGACGTAAGAAATTCAACGGAAAATCAATGAAACCACGGTGGCCACTTTTCCTGAAAAACTCAACAAATCCTCAACACAATCTCAACAGAAATTCTTTGGATACTCAACAATGTTTGTTGAGTGAATTCAACAAAATTTCTTATGAAACTCAACAATCATTTTTGTAAGGGAACGCCCCTGTAGGATTCGTACACGCGTAAGGGAGTGCCCAAATTCACGTAGACAGCTGTCACTCAGCGCGCTACGGAATATTCAATGAGGCGCCACCATCTTTGGGTCAACGGCCCGCTCGCGGACGAGCAAGCGCACGCGACCCCGCGGGGTGAGGGCGAAAGGCGGCGACAGTGCACGATGGCGACCGGAGCGCGTTAAAGGGCCCTAAATAGGCTGCCGAATGTTACAATTTTGAGTGCGCAGTGACTGGAGTACTATCCAAGGAACGTCATCCCGCAAAAATTGTTTAAATGCGTTAAGTATTAGCCGAGTTATCGCTCATTAAAAGGGACCACCCATAAGGCCTCGGGCTCTCCTCCTCTAGTAGCTCCTCCGAAGCACTGTGGAAGCCACGACGTCATCGATCCGGCACAAGTCCACCGAGAGAAACAAGACAATCCATCACCCTCCTTGATGTACGTGCAGTCATTGGCTGCGCTAAGCCCTGCGGCTCCGCCCACCAGATTCCAGTTGCACGGTGAGCGCTGTCGCTGTGGTTCGCGTTCGCGGCGCCGTACTGGGCAACGTCTCGTTCGTCACAGAGGCGCGTCATAGCCAGAAAGAACTGCGTCAGAGCGCGGCAGTGTGGCGGTAGAGTGAACTGTAATACTTGGGTAGTGGAAAAAGCGGCGGCTGCTCCCCACGGCGCCCTTGAAGCCAAACGTGTCAACCGCCGCGCGTGGCGCTGGTGTGCCCCGCCCGAGGAGATCCCGAAGCGGCGCGCGTTGATCGACGTGCCGCTATGCTGTTGTTCGGCGATTCACGCTGTGTTTTGACGTTTTTTAACCGCTGCACTTGGTCTTTTTTGCGTGTAATTACAAGAGGAGCCTTGCAGGCACTGCACTTATGCTTAAGTGTTCTTGATTCTGTCTTTTAGTGGTAATACGGACAGGGTGTTATGCGTGCGACGGTCTCTAATTGCAGAAGGGCCATGGCTGGCTCATGCAGTTTGAAAGGATTGTGCAGTATTGTGGGGTGGGACTGCACCCCTAATAAATTTATGTGATTGCTAGAAATATTTTATATTTGCGACTTGTTTTACCCTGCTTTTATTTGTTGAGTTCCTAACTGTTCATAATTATCTTACGTCTGCAAGACGTGGGCAGTACATTTCATGAACTTGTGCATTTCTAAAGCGCTAATTATTTTATGTTAATGGATAACCAGCGTTCCAATGAACTGTGCACTTTTAAAATGATCGCGCGATAAAGTGTGCCATGCGGTGCTTTTCTTAGAACTACGTACGGTCGCGAAATGTTGATGCTTCTCGCTGACTTGAGTGAAAAGTTTAAAACGTATCGTGTGTGTTGCGTGAGTTAGTGCACTGCAAGGGCCCGGGCCAGGTACCACGCATTTTCTCTGGCCCGGGCCAGGCTCGGGCTTCAACAAAAATATTTTGGAATGTGCTTGCCCGAGCGCATGCATGCAGTGTCTTCGTGATGGTTGATGCCAAAAAGTTGCCGCATTGATCATTTAGCTTAAATGAAAAACAAAAAAATCCAAGTGCGAGGTCACCGCGGCGCCGTTAAAAATATCTTTCGCTGATACTATACTCAAAAAATATTTTCTATGTCAGGATATATATATATATATATATATATATAAAGCGAATCAGAAAATGGGAAATGAGGGGCTCTGTGAAATAAGACAGAAAATAAGGGTTGGCAGTCAAGAAAATCTCGGAAAGCAAAGGGGAGGTTGTGGTGGGTCATAGAAACAGATGAAGAATTTTTTGAGTCAGAAAGAAAGTGGTGAAAAAATGACCGCCGGGTGGGATCCGAACCCCCGACCTCCAGAATACCGGTCTGGTGCACACCAGACCGGTATTCTGGAGGTCGTGGGTTCGGATCCCACCAGACCGGTATTCTGGAGATCGTGGGTTCGGATCCCACCCGGCGGGCATTTTTTCACCACTTTCTTTCTGACTCAAAAATTCTACATCTGTTTTCTATGACCCACCACAACCTCCCCTTTGCTTTCCGAGGTTTTCTCGACTGTCAACCATTATTATTATATATATATATATATATATATATATGTGTGTGTGTGTGTGTGTGTGTGTGTGTGTGTGTGTGTGTGTGTGTGTGTGTGTGTGTGTGTTGTACAAAGCTCGGTCCAAGTTTAAGAAAATTAAATGCGATATATCTGTATATATACTCGCTCTAGGTTGAAAAGGCTGATTTTTTTCGGGCTCATACTATGTCGGACGCGGGCGGATATTTAGAAACAGTCTGGCGGGCTCAGGCTTATTTAAATGTGTGTGTGTGTGTGTGTCTGTGCACGCACACTTGCACACACACACACACGCAGGCACGCACGTACGCGCACGCACGCACGTGCGAACACACACACACACACGCACACACACACACCACACACACACGCGCGCACACGCACATACACACACACCACGCACACGCACATACACACGCGCACACACACACGCGCGCGCGCACACACACACACACGCGCACGCACGCGCAAACACACATACGCGCACGCATGCACGCACGGACGCACACACGCGCGCGCACACGCACGCGCAATGAAATTATGTTTATTTAATAAATAAAATGATCACGCAATAAAATTATGCCGTGTGACTTGGTGCTTTTCCGAGAATTGCGGTTTCGAATCCTGTATTTGCGCTCTTTCCGTTGACTTGACTGAAGTTTTAAGACATCTGTTATGTGTGCTGCATGGGTCAAATTTGAAAAAAAAGAAAACGGGAAACGTTTGCGTACGCACGACGCTGTTTGCTCGGTATGCAGAACTTGATAGAAAAATCAGCAAGAAAATAAAGAAAAAAATCAGAAGTGACGTATGCTGGCCGGCCTAAAGCCCGGCACTCTTTCCACAGTTGACACAATACGATAGCGAAATCATCAAACAACGAAGAAAAAAATATCGGCATGATGACGAGCTCGATCGCTAAAGCACGGCGCGGTCTGCTCGGTTGGCTAAATGGGATGAAGAAATGAGCAAACAGTAAATACATGACGTAGCTACCTTTTCCATAAAAACCCTGGTACATTAATAGCATTATCAACGGTTTTTACAAGAAAAAAGAACTGTAGCCCCTCGGAGACTGCCCCAACGCACGCCTACCCGCTGCTACCCGAGGCGAAAAAGCGCTCGGGCGGGGCACGCGAGCGCCACCGCGCGGGGTTGACACGAAGTGCCTCACTTAGCGGCGGCCGCTTTTTCCACTACCCATGTATTCTAGTTCATTCTAGTGGCGGCAAGGTATGGTTGGTGAGCCAGGAGAGAAAGTGAAATCTTTTTTTCGTGTTTGTGCGGCCCCTGCTTTACGCAGAGGTGTAATATTTGGCATACGTTGTCGTGAAGGGGTGCTCTAGCGATTTCGCGATTGAAATAGCGACCTTAGGAAACCTATTTAGGGCCCCTTTAACAATGGACGCGCGGCGCACGCTCCGACGTCGGCAATTACACCTCCCCGGCGCACCACGCCTCCGATTCTAGGAACCCGGCGGCGCCGTCTGCGTTTTCAATGGGGGATTATCCCCGTGGTATTCGGTCGGCCAGACAATCCTTCTCCCGTGCATGCCGTGACAAATTGGCGACGGCTGCCTCGTAGAGTCCACAGAGTTGAGCCACCAGACAGAGTGGCGGGTTCTCACGAGCTGCCTGCGCGCCTGGCCACTGAGCTCATAAGTGGACCTTACACCCCCCTTAAAATAAACAGTCCAAATATTCTATAATCACCGATTGTTCGAACCCTTTCGAATATTCGAAATCTTTCGAATACATAGTTTTCAAAGCGAATACGAATATAACATATTTGATATTCGAGTAATATTCAAAATTTTCGAACATTCGCACACCCCTAGAGTGTGACACGTTGTTATGTGAACCACCAAAGCAAACAATACTGCTGCCATAATGCTCTGGCAGTAGTAAAGTAATTATAGAAAGCTTATGATAGCCTTGTACATAAAGGTCTAAGGGTGGACCTCCATGAACGACTTGTTACTCACGTGATTTCAGGTGTGGTTTAATGTATATTCCACACACCGGGGGAACAATTGTAATGACTCAGAACATCGGCTCACCTCAACTGGGTGTAGCTGTACACGAGACACCCCAACTACGGGGACGGCATTACATGTAGCAAAGTGGCAGGTGCAAAATACAAGCTATTTATTATGCGCATCGTAAATATCCGGTGACCTCAGTAACATCAGATTTGCTGAGCACGTTCCCTTGCTAAGTAACTCGGGGGACGAATTGCAAAGCACGATTACCGCACTGTACAAACAGAGTTGAACCGTGGGCCTGATGATTAGTATGCAGAAAACTAAAGTAATGATCGATAACCTCAGGACAGCACAGCGGTTTGAGATAGGTGGCGAAGCAGTGGACGTGGTAAGCGAATATATCTACTTAGGCCAAGTTGTGACCCCGGATCCTAACCATGAGGCAGAGATAATTAGAAGGATAAGAATGGGGTGGAGTGCATTCGGCAGGCATTCTGAGATAACGAATAGCCGCATACCATTGTACCTGAAGAAGAAGGTGTATGACAGCTGCATCTTACCGGTACTCACCTACGGGACAGAAACTTGGAGGCCCAGTAAGAGGGTTCAACTTAAATTGAGGACGACTCAGCGGCAATGGAACGGACGATGATAGGTGTAACATTAAGGACACGAAGAAAGCGAGTGGGTCAGGGTAACAAACGCTGTCTTAGGGACATATTAGTAAAAATTAAGAAGAAGATATGGACTGTAGGCAGGGCATGTAATGCGAAGGCAAGATAACCCGTTGGTCATTAAGGGTAACAGAGTGGATCCCTTAGAGAAGGCAAGCGTTGCAGGGAGCGGCAGAAAGTTATATGGGCAGATGACATCAAGAAGTTTGCGGGGATAAATTGGCCGCAGTTAGCACAGGACCGGGGTAATCGGAGATTAATGGGAGAGGCCTTTGCCCTGCAGTGGGTGTAGATAGGCTTGGTGATGAAATATCCGGTAGGGGCTACGATTAGCATTGCGCACCATTGAATAACGGTGGGTAAACCATGACTCGACAAACTCGTCAGATGCGCCACCGCTGTCGTGTGGCTGATGGTATTAGGGTGAGATAATCAAAGGGGTGGACATTTTTTAGTGTTCACCAGTTTCGTACCTGCACGTGTAGCATTTTCAGCATTAGAAGCACCTCCCTTCATTTGTGTTCCTCGTCGCCTCCGCGGATATTTGGTCCATGGTACAAGGGAAGGTCCATGACACATTTTGCTTACATAAAACTTAGAAGTCTTTTTTGCCCTCTGGTGATGCATATGCCAGGGAGTAGACTAAAGAAAGTAGATAAACGACATGGCACTTCATTGTAGGCAGCAAAGATTGTATGTAAAATATGTAGAACTGTAGATGCAAAGTTAGCAGGTAAACGTGTAGGTGGACGCTGCCCTTAGTTGTTACGGGCGACGAAGCAGGGAGGTTTATTTACCAATCGTGATCCCGACACACCAGGGGAAGCAACGGCCACTCAGAGTCCACTCGTCCACCTGCATTTCTTTCAGCCGATCCAATTCTTCTGAATGTATTGGCATCATCGGCATTCAGGCAAGTGTATATATGGTTGTAACATTTCCCTCGGCACAGATGAAGCCCGCTGGGCGAGTTCATTGGTTTCACGGGGATGAAACGGTTTCAGGCGAGCTACATGCGCAACCTGACTCTTGGTGTGACAGCGACCGCTGGCAGTGAGCCGGGATAGGACATAGTTAGCGCCACTTAACCTCTCACACACGACCAAAACGGCCATCGTACTTTGCGAGCAGTTTCCGACATAACCTGCGCTTACGCAGATGCTTCCAAAGGTATACCAAGTCGCCCGGATTGTAATGAATGTTCCGGTGTTGGCGATCATGACGCCACTTCCAAGACTCTTGTGAGGTCAGAAATGCGGGTCGACGGGCTTCTTCGGCCGGCAAAGAATGTCAGCTATATCAGGGCTGGTACGGTCGCGGATGGGATCATGGTATCGGGAGCGCTTCGACGCAAACGAGTGTAGACGAGGGAAAAAAGCTGTAGCCAGACGTCTTTTGCTTTGCGGTATATAGTTGTAGGTGAGAAACAGCAAGATAGCACCCCAGTTCCGGTGATCGGAAGCCCCGTTCTAGGAAAGCATGTTAGTTAGTGTCCGATTTGTGCGCTCGGTAAAGCCATTGGTCTGCGGGTGATAGTGGGTGGAATGTCGACTGTGGGTAGCCCAAAGACGAAGCGCTGCATTGGTGATGTCCGCAGTAAACTGGCGTCCTCAGTCCCTGATAATGACGCGAGGGGGTCTATGACGAAGCAAAATAGAACAGAAGACAAAGCTTGGTATTGCTGGAGGAGTTGTGGGACGGTAAGGAAGAGGTCCCGACGTAAAGCGAGAGGCAGCTGGGTACATGGTCCCAGTAGGTCTATCCCGACTTTTTAGAAAGGGGCCGTTGGTGGGTTTACGGGGTGAAGTTAATCGGCAGCAGCAGTGTTTGGACGTTTGTGACGTTGGCCAAAGGAGCAGCTGGACACATACCGTTCCATTGTTTCGCGCATCTTGGGCCAATAAAAACGTTTCTGTAAGCTATGGAGCGTTAGTACAAGTCCCATATGACGAGAGGTAACATCATCATGCATGACTTTGAGAACACAGGGGCGCAGGGTTTGCGGCACCTCAAGCAGATGACGAGCTCTCTCGAAAGAGCAGTCCTTTTAATGCGAAGATTTCTAGCTCTACCAGCCAACGGTTTTTTCGTGGCGTACGGGACAACAAAGTCCCAACGAGGCAGAGGTGGCAGCGGAGGGGAGGATTGGGGCGGAGGGTTTCACTTACGGTGAAACCCTCCGTAAGTGAAACCGATGAAAATCATGATCTCATTAGTATTTTAAATCAGCTACGCCACGCCGATCTCGTCTAGGTACTCAAATAACGCCACTAGTGCTTTGCATTGAGCTGAAGGGGAGGGCCATGGACCGAGGAGTACTTTTAGGCTTATTTCTCCAGGACGTAGGCGCTCGATCTCCTGCACCAAACGGCACCTTGTAAGCGGGGCACTCTATCAGTACGTGTTACACGGTTTCGGGCGATCCGCAGTTTTCACAGTAAGGATTCGAGGCTGCACCGAGTCCAAAGAGGTATGTTTCCGTAAGCACTGCACTGGGGCGTAATCGGTAGTATAAAGTTTGAAGTCGGCGCGGAAGTCGCTGTGGCAGCTTAATCCTGAGATCGGGGTCTACGTAGTGCAAGAAGGCATAGTGGCTCTCTGGAAGAGACAAGAGCCGGTTCCGCTCCATTAAAACAAGGGCCTTCGTCATAGCTGAGGAATCATGCTTGGTGAAGAAGACCTTTCTCATAATATGCATTTGAGGGACCCTGCGAGCTGCTTCATCTGCCGTCTCGTTCTCTGGAACACCAGAGAGGCCTGGAAGCCACTGAAATGTCACTTGGCGCCAAATGTCTTGGGTTAGGTGGTGCAAGTAAATTATTTCACGAGAGGCGTGTTCGTGAATGTGAAGCAGTCGTTGCGCAGAACACTTGGGAGGGCTGCCTTGGAATTGGTGAAGATGATCCACTGCCACGGCCGTTGGCGGAGAATGTACCGCGTGGCTTCTTTGATGGCGTCAAGCTCGGCTGACATGATGGCGTGGACTGCTCAAGGCGATGAGAGAACATCTGTCCAGTAGACGAGGTGAAGATCCAACAGGAACGGCGATGAAGCGTACATGAGCCTTCTGTAAAAATTTGGTTTGTGCCTGAGTATAGCCGGCTAATGTGGCCGAATGTCAACTGTAACAAGCCGCTTTGAGGCATATTCTTTTTAGAGACAATTCCCCGGGTGGTGCATCTAATTTCCAATGGAGAAAGGGTTCAGGGCGGGAAATAAGATGGAATTGAACTTCATTAAGTCGAATTAGACGTGCCTCAGCCTGTCGGCAATTGCTCCGACTAAATGACCCCATTACTGTCTGAAAGATACAGCATCATGGTCATCAGTCCCCCTTTAATATAGTCAGTCTCGTCTCAGCAAAAAAATTTACTGGCTAACTGATTTATTGATTGATGAAAGAATTGATGAACCTTCGTCCACAAAAAAAAAAGAAATGAACTGATCAACCGTGAATTTGGTATTTCTGCACATGAACTGAAACTCGCATAGGGTGGATTGAACTTTTTTATTGGAGGAGGAGGAATGCCTTTATTATCAGAGGGGGCATGAATGCCCTGTTGGGGAAGGAAAGGGACATGAAGGAAGGGAGGGAATAATCGAAAAAAAAGAACAATGTTCAAGGTTCAATCACCTTAAATGGTGGATAGCATTGTAAAGTCCGTGAACATATAGTTCGCAGAAACCGTGCAGAGATAGGTGCGACGATTTTTAGAGGTGTCGGTCCAGGTTATTACACCAGCTCGTAAAGACCACTGGTTAGTGCGTATTCAATAACTTTCTCAAGTACTGAGGGGTCCTCTCGAACGTGTTGCAGGTGCGCTTCTTCATCTCCGGGTGGGGAACCGAGGTCCAATAGTGGCTCGCGATCGGTCTTGAAGTGCTCACAGTGCCATATCAAATGGTACAGGTTAGGGATACACTTCTCGTCACAATACGGGCAGCGTTGGATGTGCGAGCTGGCTCCGTGGGTCCATTTATGTAGTACATGAGGGGTTAGGGCCGTGTTAGCGTAAATCTTATTAGCTACCACCTCGCCCGAGTGTGTGAGCGTCTTGAGTGGGCCCAGCACACCCACCGGGGTGGTATCTTGAAGCCTCTTGCGACTCTCTGCCTTGAATTTCCGCAGATTAAGTTGCCAGTCTGGTCGTGGTAGGTGTTGCAATGGGGCACTGGAAACCACTGGAGGTGTGTCAAGTCTCTCCCGGGCGGCGGTGTGAGCCGCGTGGTTGCCATGTGCCCCAGGCGTGTGTCCCGGGGACCAGACGATGCGGATGGGGATGCCTTCCAGTTGAAGGTCTCGGATGGCATGTATTATATTCGTGGCCGTATAATTAGGTGAAAATGTTTGGTTCAATTCTTTAAGGGCGACGTGAGAATCTGTAATGATGCGAAATTTCCGGGATGAGAGTGAGTCACAATTGGTCGCGGATGGAATGGACAGCCCCCAGGACACCCATAAGTTCAGCTTCTTCAGCTAGGCCATATGTATTGGAGATCTTCCGGGAACCATTTAGCAAGGGGGCGTCCGAAGATGTCCATGCAATCGCAGCCTCATTGCCGCGCACGGCGGCGTCCGTGAAGATGTCGACTTCGTTCTCCATCTTGTCGTTCTGGATAGTGCGAACGTATAACTCACGTGCTCTCACCTGCCGCCGAGGTATAGGGCGACGCCGAGGGATGCCAATCGCAGGGCGCTCCCAGGGCGGAAGGGACAATGGGTAACAAGTGGGGTCGAATTTACTGTTCATATAGTCCCATGATCCGATAGCCTTGCCTTGGGGGGACTGCTCAAGATGTTCCTTCAGACGTAGCTTGGTCTCTTTGATGAGGGTATCAAGGTTGGGAAGGGGTACAATTTTGTGAAGAATCTCTACGGGGGTGAATTGAGGAAGACCACTAATTGTACGGAGAAGGTGCCGATTTAATATATGAAGATCCTTTACGTGAGCTGGGCGAAGATCATACACTGGAAAGCGTAAGGGAGGCGCCCGTGTGCTATTGCACGGCCAAGCATTGTACATGCCTGCTGACGGGCACCACCAAACTTATTGGAGAGGCGGAGGATGGCGTGCAAGGTGTTGCGCCAAGTGGCTTTCAGATGAAGGATCCATTTACAAGGGCTATTGCAACTGCTAATGGGAAGGCCGAGGAGACGAATGGTGCCGTTATGAGAATCCAGCTGCGTATTCCCGATCTGGATGGAAATGATTTGATCTAAATTTGTGCGATTTTTGCCGTCAACGTATTGGAAAAAAAGCAGACCCGTTTAAAATTGTCGGCTGCCTGTTGGATAAGATGCACCATTCTCTCTCTGGTTGACGTCATAACTGGCTGGCGCGGAGCTTTCCCTTTACGTTTGTCTCTACAGTAATGGAGAACTAAAACTCGAATACGAAAATATGGACCAGTACAAACAAAAAAGTGCGATGTTTTTCCGTTCAATTCAAATTGTCGCTTGCGTTCATTACAGTAACAGCTTATTACAGCTTGAAAACGTGTCTTTCGAAATATACGCCTAGTGGGCCGTTATTTTGTCTCCACTATCCATAATGTTTGATTTTGAATGTTCTTGTTCATATTTTCGTGTTCTCGTTCCATTTGTCGATGACTGTGCGCTTCTAACGAGGCCTAGCTCACGCTAGTCTCGACGGGGTGCGGTGGCGCTCCCGGCTATAAAAATGGTGGCGTGGTAAGGTTCAGTCTCGTTCAAACCCTGTATGCAAATACAGGAGACTTTTTGCCGAGGATGGTTAGGATATGTCACTCTAGTCATCATTCCTACAATAGGATAATGTCTCGTTATATAGGGATCCGGCTCAGCCAGTTCTAAAACAAACCCCAACAATCCCTGAGTGTAAATGTTAACTGTATGCAAAGACCTCAATTCGTTGAAAAGGAAGACATAGCCATTGAAAGCATTGAAGCCAGGAAAGTCGACGCGGCCGCGCAAGAATCTTTTAAATGAAGAACTAAGGACGCGGCTACGGAGGTAAGTAGGTGGGATCAGCCGAACAAAGCTAAGGAGGGCTGCGTTTTAAAAATCCTCCCTGCACGTCGTCGAGGCGAATCAGGAACGGTCGGGAGAGTTCCGTGACGACGTACGGGTAATTAAAGCTCCGGGAGCACCGGAGTGAACTCAAGCGCTGTCACTCGGGAACCCTTGGCCGCAGCGGTGAGCAGAGGGTCGAGTTCGAGGCGAGGCCTTCAAAGCTATTCAGCGGGTCGAGCTAGAGCACGCGTCGCACGCAAGAACTTCAAGAGGTTCACAACCGCGGTGCCATTGCAGGCTGTCGGGATTGAAAAATTAGCGGCCTTTTTGATGGTTTGTACAACTTTTACGCTGTAGAGCGACGCTGATGTGCATGCATGCATATCGAGGTACGTTCTTTGTTTACGAACAGCAACATATGGCAGGAGCAATCCAATTAAATCTCCCCGCAAGGGTGTGCGAGGGGGACCATGAAATTAGACAATTGATGAGAAATACTGTCCCACAGTTCTATGAATGGCCAGCGAAACTCTTGTGTGTACGAAAACAAACAATGTAAAACCAGTTGACATACGAGAAATGCCCGCTAGAAAAGTTGTTTTCGTCAGTATAGTGACGAGATGGACGTTGCTGTGAACGACGGCACCCTTCTTTCAGCGTTTACGGGAGGGTTTAATGACTTGCCGCTGTCTTCGAAAAATGCGATTCGCCATGTGTGAAACATCTAGTGTCCATGAACGAAATTCACTGCGCGATTCAGTGCTCTTCGACGGCATTGAGTTTCGGAAGGCAAGCTGGTTTCTCGGGGCCCAGGCAACCAAACATGTACGAAAGAAGCGGGATGACAAGCTTCAAATGTTCGCACGGTCTTTTGTCGGCAGTCCACTAGGTAGGCGTAGCGGGAATGGCGGTGTCTTGTTCATTCTTTATTGAAGTGATTTTTTTGCGTTCGTTTTCTCGCTCTCACGGGTGGCATAAGGGGTATTGTTGCATTCATTCATGTCACTTACACCTCGTTTTTGCTCCAACCTCCTTTCGGCACCCGCAGACCCACGAAAGACCTCGACCAAGAAGATGTTTACAGCTTCTCTGAAAAACTTTCCAAAACCTAACCTCTGGGCCCGGTGGAGGCATAACCGAATTGCTTCATGCGTTCCGTAAAGGGTGCGCCCCTCTTCCGACGACCATTTTTGAGTAAATCAGGGAGAGAGAGTGGGCCGCTCCTTCGTCTGTGCGACAGAGCCATCTCTCCCTATAGCGGAAAAGCCCAAATCCGATTCCTTATCTGAAGTAACTGACTCCTGACCATCGGCCTCCTATCCATAGACTGTAAATTGCAGCTAAGGTTTCAGCTCGATGCCTCGCTACAACTCATTGAATTGCATCATTGAACTCCCAAACCTGAGGCTTCAAATTTGGTTCAATCAACATGAAATTAGAAAGAATGAAAACTATCGGCGAGAGCTCACAGGTGGGCCTACTGGGGAACTCCGACTGGGTCTTACAAGAGCTTTTCGATCAGGTCGACAACAAGTCTTGTCACGCGCCTTCGTCACTGTAGGATACAAAAACCGATGCCAGAATGTATGCAGAGGTGTTACCCAGGAATCACCACTGTTATGTGGGAAAGATCACACGGCCTACCCATCGCAGTTGGTAGACACCAGGGAGCTTTCTTGTCTCTCCTCTTGTTCGCTTAGTCGGTTGATAACCCTTTTTTTGCCAACCAGGAGCCTCTTGCTTGAAGACGAACAACTCGTCGCCCTAGTGTATGCGGACGACATTTCTGTCGTCTGCACATCATCCCAGGAAAGCGAGGTCGGGGAGCTGCCATGACGCTATTGTCAGTTCTCTGGTGCCGAAGCTAACTCGGTGAAATCTGGGCAACATTCGCTGGGTGAGTGGCCCGCTAGGCTCCGGAGCCTTCGTGAAGCTCAGGAGAGGCGCAATGGACTGGTACGGGCGGGTAATCCTTGCCTTGAGGGAAACCAGTGTATCCAAATGGTAGGCAAGGCTGGCCGTAGCAGAGGGCAAGTAAAGCCACTGGAGGATGTGACACCCCGCTTTGGTCACTAGAGTGCACATTTGGGACGTTTTTGTATACATTTCTAATTTTACATACGGCCACGTCACCTGTATTGACGCAAAAAGACGATAGAGTTTGGCACATGGCAGCAGATGCTGGCAGTGCCAGGGGCACAACGACTCTTAACACGGCGCTGCCTCCTCTGCCATACCCAATGCGCGCCATCCGTTCAAAGATTCAAAGCCTCAAAGATTTAACTTCCTCAAGAGTACGAGAAGGCAAACTGGGACTGAAGGCTACAAACCCTGACAGAGGCCCCAGCCCCTTTTGGTACAGTACAATGAATTACCAAAATTGACAAGCTAGGAAATTTAATGTCGAGTGGTAAAAAAATATAACATGTACACCTCTTGGGGTTGGTGGTCTACCAGCTGCGGGCCATGCGTCTCTTTTGGCGTACCACGCTCATTACGGATGCCGAGAACGTAGACGGAGATGGCCACGTGGCTAATCGAGATGAGGGTCCTCCAGACGGGGAAGAGTCATGACGGGTGCCCGAGAAGTGCTCCAGTCACTGTAGTCTGGCTGGAGCGGTCCCGCAGTTGACCCAATTCTCCTAACGGGCTTCTGGCGTCAATATCCGACGGGCACGTGAAGCTGCCTCACCAGCGACCACGCGTGAAACACCCGTTGCCAGACAAAAGGGAGGCCACCAAATCGCCACTTCCTCCCACAGACAAGTGGAGCACACCGCTCACACAATACGGCAGGAAGTCGCTGGCCGGTTAGAAACGAGTTTAGTCGCTCCCGCGAGATCTGATCTTCACGGTGGGCTCGGTCCTACCCGCCTCACCCGAGGCAACAGCTGTCGTCCCTAGGAATTCAGTTCAGTTCAGTTCATTTATTTAGACAAACAATGCCTCGGGAGGAGAGGCAAAGGGCAGATTAACTCTGCCTGACGGCGGCCATCAAACCCGGACATGTAACATTGCAACATTGCACAGCAACAGTAAGAAACCAAACATGACAACGAGCTATACAAAGGTGATGAAGAAAAAACAAGATTATACATTTTTTTCGAAACAATATACTAGCAATTACAATAGGCGCACAACACAAATAATTACGAACTACACATTGTAACGCTACACAACTGCACACTCAATTGCAATGAAATGCAGGAAAAGCCAAAATTATACATTTATCAAAAGTAATATAGCGGCAAGCACAACAGGCGCACAACAAAAATTATTACAAACTACACAGAGTAGCGCTATACAAACTACACGGAGTAGCGCTACAGAATTCCAGACATTAAGTAATGTTTAATTTTTTTCTCTAGTTCGAGCCTAGACGTGGTGTGTTGCAGTTATTCTACAACAGCTGCGTTCTTATTTAGATAGGTGGGAATTTAGTGGTGTAATTTTTGCATACCATAGTTTGTTGGGACAATTGGCGTCCTAAAACAACTCGGCCGAAGATCGTAATGCACATTCACTGATATATATTGTTCTAAAAATAATGAGTTATTGGATATTTCCCTACGAATATAAAGACTAAGCTTAAGGTCAAAACTGTGTATTGTAAGAATAGCGTGCTGCAGAAATAACGGGGAAGAGCGGTGCGTACAAGGTACATTCTCAATGCAGCGAAGAGCACTGGGCTAGTCTGCCGTCCAGCCCAGTTTTGCATTACAACGGCGTGTTGCCGGAGTGATGAACGCGCGCGAAAAAAGAACACACCTCTCGACCGCAGTCGCCCTCTCAGCACCCCATGCAGCGCACTCACCGCGTTTGCCAATGAGGCATTTTTAAGAATCAAATTCCTCTTCTAATAATTTTTTTATTCCAAATTATTTATTAGCTTACTTTTCTCGGCTGAATTGTTTTTTAGCGATTAAATGTATAAAATTGCAGTCGTCTGTTTGCACACCACTTTTAGCTATGGTCGTCTGCACCCTGCGGTGAGTAAACAATCAGAGGCGTTAACACTGGTGTTCACGGTGTAAAAATTCCTAAATAAATGTATACAGACGCGAAAAATAATGCAGAGAAATAACGTCAGGAAAATCTATGAAAACAGCAATTTAGTTTTTAGAAACATGTGTAAGTACCAAAAAGGCCCAGCATACTGAGAGGACGCTGCAGTCGAACCGTGTGCTGCCTGCTCGAGGCTTTCATCATCAGATGGACCTCGGTCGAGGCTTACGACGGCAGACTAGCTGAATTTTCAAAATCGAGGCATTGGCATCGTGTCTTGTGCCGAGCTCGACGTCAGCCTGGACTGCCGCCTGCTTTTCTCTGGTTCTCCTAAATCGCCGCTCACCTCCAGCGGTGTTGCCAGAATCCAGGCACCATGGCCTTCACGGACTCTAGACCGGCCCTACTGCGGTTTCACGCGGCCGTCCAGACGTCTAGCAGGAGCGCCCTAGTTGCACACAGTGGCTTCCGGAGACTGCACATCCTGCTGTAGTGGCTGCCGCCACTACTCCGGCTCTTCGGGCACGAAGCAGCTTACGCCCGGGCCACCCACCACTTCCATCAGGCGAGAACCTCAGTCTACTAAGCGGCGACTGCACTCAACGCTGCCGGCACTGTTCTGGATCGCGTGGTTGAGGCGGTGCACCAGGACGACAGAACAATGAATGAGCTGGCCCCACGTACACTGCCCGCATGCATTAGGAGTGCGCTCGGTTTTTCTCAGGATGCAGCTGAACTGCCGTGGCACAGTGACCCAGTTAAACAGCAGGCATGAAGGGGGTTACCTGCCCTTGCTCACTGCGCTAAAAAGAGAACGCTGAATCACCCACTGCTATCCTACCCCGGGACTATCCTACAGATTGCGTTAAAGCAGGTACGGTTCCCCAACACAACCCAGGAAGCGCCCCTGTTCCCGGAGCGATCAGACGTAGTCCACCGGGAGGCCTCGCACCACGTGCAAATCTTTCTGGGGAGAACAGGGCACATCCGGCGAATTTACTGTGCTGTACTGGAACTGTGCTGTGCTAGAACTATGGAAGATTGGAACCCACTGCCCTCTGACGTTTTTCATTCAAATAGTTTACTATTTAACTTACTATTACCTACTATCACTTACTATTACTTACTTACTATGTGACTTACTATTAGGTTACTATTTGATGGCTTGGAGCGTCACCTTCTTTCCTAACTTTTATGTTTCTGCTCTACTTGGGGACCTGAAGCGGCACCTTCTTTCCTACCTTTTGTTTCTGCTCTATTGTTGTCTCTTGTTTTGTACAATTGCAAACACAATTACAAACTTGTATTTTGTCTACATGGCCCCGCTGCAAAGTCCACCAGGAAGTTGTGGAATCATTGGGCGGTCTTCTTTTGGGGCTCGACTTTGGCATATGACGCACTCAAACCCTCTTCTTGGGCCTACCTTCTAGCAGCCCGGGTCTCTTCCCCGCGGAAATTCAAGTGACGCTTCAGCGATTTATGTTTTTTTTTAAGACGAGCCTGACATTTTCTTCTCCAGTCTGTGGCCTCAGCTCGTCTGGCACAGTGGCCGGTCTCTACAGACATTTGCTTCATGGATCTCGAGCTACCCCATTTCGTAAGAAAATTGCTGCTCTCACTTTTTCTCAGCATTAGGTCTAGTGAAAAATCTCGTTTTTCTGAAATGTCGTCGGCTTTATCATGACCTATATAACCCCCGCCCAAATACTCACAACCGTCAGTCGAGGTGGCTGAATGGGGCGCATTGGGACGAGTTATGTCCCTGCCGATTTCTTCCTGCTCGAAAACATTTTCTTTCTTTTCCACACTGGGGAATTGTGGAAGGAGGAACGTGGCCTGCCGCGCGGTGCAGGCAACTAGCATCCTGTGTTGAAAGATCTGACGATGGCAGTGAACCTGTTCTCGAATTGCAGCGCAGCGCATTTTCCTGTCTCGGCACAGCGCTGGGACATCAGCTTGTCGGGTCTTCACCGCACGATGGTGTAGACAAAGCACTCGGAACTCTGAAACTGCTGTTTAGCTAATGTTCTCCATCCATCGTGGTGAGCCCGGGAACATGCGGTCTCGTGCGCTCCCTTCTGTCAGATAAGCTTGGCGACATTTCGTTCATAAGGCGAAATAAACCGCGAGCTCTCGGAGACCCCGACTTCAATTCAGAACTGTGCGACTCCCTCGCGTGGTGTTGATGTGCTACGATTTCTCCCCAGAAAATACACCTCCGGCGCTCATGATGGTAGTGCCAACTAATGGCCCCACTATAGCGCATGTGTTTTATCAGCATTTTGTGCATGGTCTGGTGGCGCTATCTTGCTTTTGACAGAACGAAGAGCTTTGTTCGAACTTCCGATTCTTCAAGTGGGCGGTAAGGAGTTAAATAATACAACTCTCTAGACCTCTATTCTTAATTTTTTTTCCATTATGTTCCTCATCACTTTACCAGTTCTGTAATGACCCCACCCACATCAGCGCTTATTTTCTTGGGTGGGAAGGTGTCTGTATTTTTGTGCGTGGTTAAACCAACCGTTTTGAAATAGTCTTCGAGCATTTTAATATTTGGACTTGTGCACTGCTGTTTCATGAGTTGTTTTGTCGGACTTCATGTATTTTCCCTCCTGGCTTGTCTTTATTCGGCTAAAAGTGGAAAGAGAAATGCTAAAACAAAAATAAAAAATGTTGAAACGAGTGAAACGCGCACCTGAACTTGTATGCTGATAGCCACGTGTAACCAAGCGTTTGGTAACTCTACCGTAAATTTTCCTCATAGAAAGTCATAGAAAGTCATAGAAAGTCAAAGTCAGCTTGATGTGATTTACTGTGAACTCAGAAAGATATTCGATCTAGTTTGCCATTCTATACTACTTTCAATACTTACTGAGTCGGGCGCTCTTCCGTCGCTGCTAGCACAGTGCAGGATCACCTTGCTGGTCGATAATGTTACGTCAGAGCCAATGGCCAATTATTTTGCATATACGCCGTTACTGGCAGTATTCGACAGTGGTCAGTCCCGGGCCTCATTTTATTTTCTGTGTTCGTAAATGACGTTGCCAGATTAATAAAAAAGTCATAATTCCTGTTTTCTGCTGGTGACATCAAATATTTAAGGAAATCCGCATCGTCTTGAACTTCCTCTTTCTCCAATTTGGGACCCCGGCTGTGAAACTCTGACTAACTCTCTTGTACGCGTTCAAAATAATGCCGCTCGTTTCATCTACCGTAATTATAGTCGTACATCGAGTGTCACTTCCATGAAAAACTCACTTTGTTTACCAGAACTAGCAACTCGTCGCCGGTACTTCCGTCTTTGTTTCTTCCACAAGATTTTTTACCATACTCCGGCTTTCCGCACATCCTTCATTCCTTCACCATCCTATGCCTCTGCACGCATTCATCATCAACATAAAGTAGGAGTAATGCATTGTCACGCTAAAACAGGTTCGCAGTGATTTATACCCAGGACATCGCAGGACTGGAACCACCTTCACCGGGCCAAGAGCTGCCATCACAGAGCCTCTACAATTACGAAGGAACTTAGTTGACACCGTTTTTGCCGGCACTATCTAATAATGTATATCATCACTCATGCTGCTTTTGTTGTATCTTTTGTATAAGTTACCCACTCCCCTCATGTAAAGCCCCTGGCCTTGAGGGTAAAATAAATGAAATGAAATAAAATACACTGCTACAGAACGATGTGTCGACCTTTTCTCAGTGGTGAACACTCAATAACCTCGTTTAAAACGGCGCGAAAACTAAACTAGTGTCATTCATCCGCAAAACTGATGAGTTGTGTTTCGCATACGACACCCGCGAGGACATCTTGCAGTGAGCGTACGTTGTCTCTGATCTTGGAGTTTTGTTAAATAGCACGCTTAGCTTCCCGCATCAAGTGAATCTAAATAGAAGACGCACCCCGCGCGCATTGGGACATGGTGTGCCGTTTGTCAAAAGAATTTGAACGTTCAGACTGCTTTGTGAAACTTTACACCTCGCTGTGTCTCCCGCTTCTGAAACATGCCTGTTTCCTAGAATGGTACGTGCTCAATCAACAGGGGCCGAGTGAAAGCTTGTTCACAAAAAAATTCATTTCCCTCCTGAAGCATCGCTATTTCCCCGATACTTCCGTGCGCCAAAACACCTTACTGTCTGTGACCCGCTGCGGTGGCTCAGTAGCTAAGGCGTGTGCGCTGATGGAACGAGGGGAATCGCGGGTTCGATTTCCGGCCACGTGCGGCTGCTTTTTCTGATGGAGGCGAAAAGCAAAAACGCCAGTGTGTATGAAGATTCGGCGCACGTTAACGATCCCAGGTGGTCACAATTAATCTGGAGCCCCCCACTATGGCCGCCTCAATCGCCTGCAATTGCGTCGGCAGCGTTCAACCCTACAATCAATCATCAACAATCATCAATCATCATCAATTCAATCAATCAATCAATCAATCAATCAATCAATCAATCAATCAATCAATCAATCAACCTTACTGCCTGTGGTAGAGTCACTGGACCGTAGGCGCCTGAAGGGTGACGGTGTTTTTGTTGAAGCTGTTACATGGTTTAATTGATGGCTGGGATCTTCTGTGCAACCTAGTCTTAATGATCCCTCGAAAGTCCACAACGCCATCCGGACCGTTTCTAGTGATCATCTGAAACAGTAGAAATCCTGTTCGGAGACTTCAGCGTTTGTTCAAGGAAGATTGGAGACACCGGACATATTCAATTACTTATTTTCAAGTTTTCGTTGGGTAGTCGGTGACAAGATGTAGCATTGCGTAGCGGTTTTTATAACCACGTGCACAATTTGCAGTTTTGTGTCTACTGGTGTTTTTTTATTTCTGGTGAAAGCACCACCTTAGTTATTTGTCAATATTTTGGTCGATTTTGTGGGTCGTATACCTGATTTTGTCATGCCCTTTATGTTATGGTGTCTACGTCCTTGCCGCTAACTTCTGTACACAACATGCCCTACGCATATCCCCTGTACCAGTGCCACGACACGAAAAAGGCTTTGTTCCTGTTTTTTTAAAACTACAAGTATTATTTATCTGCAACTATGGCAGTCCTCTTTTAGATGCGAAGCGTCTCATGGTCGGGGCTATGTCCCTCCCTTGTTATTGTTGTGCCGTCCACACCCCTACTGCGCATGCTCGGCTTGCTGAACGCCCGGTGGTGTCTTACCCTTTAATGGCTCCTGGAGCGACAGTGTTGCCGGTGTCTTCCTGGGCCGCCATGAGACGAGCACGCTTGGCACTCCTCCTCATAGCCATATAAACCAGGTGTGCACACGCGCTGCGCGGTACTCCACTGCGCATGCGCGTCTCTCCTCAATTCTCCTGGTGTGCACGCGCACTGCGCGCTACTCCACTGCGCATGCGCGTCTCTCCTCCATTCTCCTCCTACCAGCCGTGTATACCAAGGTGCGCACACGCGCTGCGCGCCGTTCAGTCTGCTTCCAACCCCCGTCTTCGCCGGTTCTGCTACGCTGCTCCTAGGATGAGTGCGGATGTCAACGCCAGTGCTAACATCCCCTTCAACATGAGTGCTGACGCAAGTACAACCTACAGCATCAACCCCAACGTATGGAACCGCTACTGCCAGATCCAGTGACGTTACACTTCACGGACCACAAAGCGGTCATACTTAAGGCGAAACGACAACCACAACTAGACGTTACCTACATTGCCTAATTAAAGACATTCATACCACCCTACCCATGCGTCTCCTTACACTAACGCCACACACCAACTCTACTCACACTACTTACTTGAGCTCTACTTACACACCAACCAACCCCCACTGCTGCTTCACATCCTCCTCATGGTCCCCCCCCCCCCCCCCCCCCCCGGGAACATGGCGTAATTGTTTTATTAGGATTATCGTTATCCTGTTGTTTTCCTCTTTCAATCTGCGTCTTTCTTGAGTAACATTTTTTCAGACTACTTTCATGTGCTTAGAGAAATCTTGTTTGCACAGCTCTCGGTTCCTGCTTATCCGCGCATCAATCACACTTTGTTGCTGTCGTGTATAAACCCCTTTAATTTTGTCTTTCTTCTTGCGTACAGTCTAAAAACGAAAGTTCGCAAGTAGCATAAACACATAATGTTGCCCTCCTATAATCTGAAGTAAGTGCACGAGGCTGTTTCAGCGGGAGCATGCCAGCGGACGCGAGAAGCACAGCCGACTCAGTCGACACTGCTGTCCTGGTATCGCCTTGAAAACGAGTGGAAACTGTGTTTTATATTTTTGCAAACGAAATCATACGTGCTCATGTTAACCTTGTGTTTTTTTTTAAGTTGCATCCCCACGTGTACCAGTGCTAAAGCCTCATGGCTTGTTCCGTGGCACGACAAATGAACACCATTGACTGATTAATATTATTTTGTATTATTATTAATATTACTTTAACATACAACGTAAAGCACCGTCAAAAGCTGAAACTGCAGCTACTGCGGTGGCACCTGCTCCTACAGCTACACCCCCTCTGGTGTCAGCAGAGGCCCTTTCACCAGCTCCGAGATCAGCACCAATGTCCACGGCTACGAGGGCGCCGGCGTCAACACCAGTTGTCCCTCCAATCCCTGCTGCGCGGTCTCTAGAGCTCATTCCCATGCTTCCCTCAAAGGACAACGCGAGTCGCAGACCGAACGTAACTCGGCAGGCCTCAGTTCTGTAATCTACTCCATCGTGGGAAGCTGTGCGCTCTTTCTCGGCTCTCTTGCATCCCCAGTGGCCAAAGCTGTCGTGACGCCTCCTCGACTTCGTTTCACTCTTCTAAGCACAATGGCGGTAGCGGCACCCATCACTACACGTTCCCCCTCTGTGCAGCAAATTCGGCAAAAAGCAACAATTTTTCAATGGAAACGCATGTGGACTTGGTCAGCGGCTTCCAGACTTCCGCAGATTTGTGCAAAAACACCAGTTCCCCATTGTTGCCATTTCGGAGTCCCGCCTTTCCACAGATATACGGCTATCCGGGTACGCAGTCCTGCGCTCATCAACTGGTGTGGCAAAAACGAGAGTCCTGCTATGCGTGAGAAACGACCTCACATTCGTGCAACACAATCTGCCGCCTAACGCGTTGAACGAATTAGCAGCTATTACCGTGCGACACGCAGGCGTTTCCTTTACTGTCATCGCTGCGTATATTCCGCCCCACGCATCGCTGAACACTCAGCGCCTGGAGGACATAATTCGTCGTACACCACCTCCACACATCCTCACTGGGGACTTCAATGCTCACTATCCGTCATGGGGAAAAAAACCACGGTCAAAGGAAGGCGCCTGTTTGGACATTGCAGACCTTTCAGTTTGTGTGTAATTAACACTGGGAAACCAACGTTTTATCGTGGACGGACGTCAAGTGCTATCGACGTCACAATGGTTTCCTCAGCATTGTCAACGACCACAAGCTGGTATGCAGACATAGAGTCTCATGGAAGCGACCATGTACCAACTTATATTATTGTCGACGGTTTGCCTTCTGGTCGTCGTAAATGTGCCGTTCATTTTGTCAACTGGGGTAACTTCACCACAGACGTCGAGACAAGCGCTGGTGATTTCTCGTCATACGACGACGCTATTAACAGCATCGCAAATACGCGGAGGTTGTGCAGCAAAACCGCGAGCCTGCAAAGGAGTATACAGTGGCTGACGTCGAGTATGAAAATCTCAGGGCAATTCGTAGAAGGGCAGAAAGGCGCGCACGGAAGACTTCCGCGGTAGAAGATATACGAGCAGCCAGACGCACGCAAAAGCTCATTCAGAGATATCTGAAGAAGCTTGTCAAACGGGAATGGGCGTCCTTTTGTTCGAAGCTAGACCCTCGGAAGCCGCTGACAAGGCTATGGAGTTTAGTGCGTGGGCTTCGTGCACCGCGAACTCAGTTGCACCCTTTTAACTCAATTTCTCTGCGAATGAAGGTAAGCGACTTAGATGTCGCTGAAGCCTTCTGCACTAAAAATTATTGCCGCCACCGGGATCTTCACCAACGACTATTTCCAGGGCTGCGAACCCATCACCGAAGACACCCTACACGGACGAACCATTCTCTATGGCAGAACTTGAAGCTGCTCTGTGCTCAGTCAACAAAGCCTCTTCTCCGGGCCCAGACGGGATAAACTATGCGGTTTTATGTCATCTAGGCGGCAATACGAAGCGGTGGCTTTTATCAATATTCAACCGCTCCTGGGAGACCGGCCGTCTAGAGCCTGGGTGGAAGCGAGCTCGTATCGTGCCAGTTCTGAAACCTGCGAAAGAACCCACGGATATTGATTCGTATCGGCCTATTGCACTTCTAAGCTGCATTGGGAAGCTCATGGAGAAGATGGTGCTGCTTCGCCTAGAGTGGGATCTGAATGACAGAAGCGTTTATTCCGTCGCAGATGTCGGGCTTCCGCAAGGGCCGGAGCAGCATTGACAACGTAATTGCCCCTTGCAACACATGTGAAGCACGCAAAGCTCGCACGGCCAATTACCATTGCAGTCTTCATTGACATTAAATCGTCATACGACTGTGTTCTCCATGAAGCTGTACGGACAGCAATGAGGTCTGTAGGCATCGCGGGACGAATGTACGACTGGATGTGTGATTACCTCTCTGATAGGACCATCTACATGTCTGTAGCGGATGGTGAGACATCCCTCCATAACGTGACCCGTGGTGTCCCTCAGGGTGGGGTATTGAGCCCGACTCTTTTCAATATTTCAATGATGGCCTTGAGAGATGCCTGCCGAAATCGGTTGAAATCTCTATGTACACAGATGATATCTGTATCTGGTGCTCGGGCCGCAAGAGGCGTGTGCTCCAATCGAGACTTCAGCGTGCAGTAAGTTCAATCGAGAACTTTCTCGCGACACGTGGCCTCGCGATATCACCGGTAAAGTGCGCTGCCATGGCCTTTACAAAGCGGGAACGTCTCAAACTACCAGTTAACGGCCGCAGGCGTACCGATACCGTATGTCACCCATCACAGATTTTTCGGTGTTACCTTCGACCGCCATCCGACATGGACGACTCACATCCGAAGCCTAAAAGAGAAGTTAACGTCATTCGCGCACATCTTCGCATGCTTTCCAACAGCACTGATGGATGTAGCGTCAGCTCTCTTTTACGGCTATACGACGCCCTCTGCGGAGGCTTACTTCGCTATAGCCTCCGAGCTCTGACTTCTCTTTCCAAAGGGAATTATAAAATACTAGAGGGGTTGCAGGCTCGAATACTGAGGATATGTCTTGGTGTCCCGAAGACCACCTCCACAATGGGAACCATGACAGAGAGCAGACGGCTTCCGCCCACTGCTTTGCAGGCAATGGAGCAACTTCGCACGCGCCTGCGCGTTGTGGCAAGGCAACATGGGCATCCTCTTGCTGCCGCCTGGGCCTCTGAAGTGCAGCACGCTATGCCCTCCCAGTGTCAGCCTTCAGCCTCTTCTCCTCACCCTCCGTGGCTATTCCCTCCTATGAAAATTGTCACCACGGTACCTGGATTTAAGCGGAAGGTGGATATACCAGCCCCGGCTCTAAAGTTCTTTGCCTTGGAGCATATTAACAACCAATACAAAGGTCACACTCATGTGTACACTGATGGCTTAGTGACGGCTACATCGTCGGCGATAGGGATCTCGATTCCTTCGTCGCTCACTACCATCTGCGCCCTATTGAGCCACAAGTCCTCGACGACAGCTACTGAGCTGGCTAGGCTGCGCGCTGCTTTTCAGTATATTCTAAAGCAGCCGGCCAATCAATGGGCTGTATTTACAGACTCCAGGTCAGCACTCGAAAGCTTGAAGTCACTTCCAAAAGAACAGCTGGCTTGGGAAATCAATCTCTTGCACTTACAAGCCATACAAAGGGGACACAGCGTAGATCTGCAGTGGCTTCCTGCCAACTGCGGAGTTGCCGGCAACGACGCTGCTGACAAAGCCGCCTCATTTGCCCACAGTCTCTGCACTGAAGCTGTGCCGATCCCATTCACGAGAAAGGATGCGGCAATACTCGCCTCATCAACCGCATGGACTGAGCAGATGTCTATCTGGACTGATGCAAGGCAGCAATACGCACCTCTTCATGAGATTGATCCGAAGTGCACCTTCAGAATGCCACCTGGACTTAGCAAGCACGAGGAAGCCATTCTGCATAGGCTGCGCTTGAATGTGGCCTACACGGGACATTACCTGTACAAAATCCAGCAGGCATCTTCACCTCTTTGCTCCAAATGTGACTCACGAGAAGACATCCATCATGTTATATGCGTGTGTCCAAAGTACACCGTGCACAGACAGAAACTCATATTATCTTTGTGCAGGCAGCTTGGTGCGGGACTTGAGCTGAGGGCTGTTTTGGGTCCCTGGTCGGGTCTCAGTCAGGCTGCGCGTGCAATCAAAGCTCTTTTGGAGTTTCTTCGGAGCACAGAACTGGACAGAGTTTTGTGATTGAAAATTTTGGCCGCATCAAATGACATCATTTCGTTTTCACATTTTTTTCTCTCTTTTTTTCGTTTTTGTTTTTCTTCTCTCATCTAGCGTAGCAAGCCAGCCCGACGGCTCGGCTAACATCGCTGGTTTTCATTAAAGTTATTCTCTCTCTCTCTCTCTCTCTCTCTCTCTGAAGTATTGGCGTTGCTTGATCGTTGCTTGTTCTTATTTCTCGTTGATGTAATTCTTTCTGTCATGTTATATACCCTTTAGTATTCATTTTTCGCTAACATTTATACACATGTTGTGTTGACTTTATGCTGATAATTTATGTAATAATCGCACATCTGCCTGCTGACTTGTCCGGGACAAGTCCCTCAAGCCATAAAAGGCTTTAGCCGGGCCGCCTCGGGTTTCGTCATTGTTAATCTGCAATAAAGGCTGTTAATATTACTAATAATATTATTTGTCACTAATATAACCATTAATATTATTATATTTTCAAGTAAACAAATCAGAAACGTCGTGGTGTCGGCGCTGCGTGATCATCTCTAATTGCTAATGCCATGGCTTTGATTCCCACGCAGACACAAATCTGCCCAACTCTTCTTTATATCCAATTACATTAGTTTTTTTGTTTATATTCCCTTCTGTGTTGTTCTTGGGCTGCCGCCCACTTTGTGCGTTGCATCCGTGTGCCAAGGGCGCCGAAGTTTCTACCTACAGAGTTACCGCATGCTGTCGCATTAAGAGGACGTTCTAAGCAGCAGGTTGCTAACACGCGAATAGTTTTGCAACCCAGTACATGGTCGCAGGAAATCAGAAAAGAAAATCAAATATGTGGCGGGAGGTGGAAGAAGTTTGAGAGCATTACGCATGAACGCAGTCAGTGGGTTTGGCTGAATAGTATGTTACATAAGCCGCATATGCCCAATCAAAGAGGTAAGGCACCGTCACTATAACACGACTTCCGCAAAGTAAGGACGTTACGCTCTCGTTTGCTCAGATCTTGTTGATGCTCAGCGCAAGCACCGCAAGCAGCAAGCTTGTACGTCCGCCTTCTTGACGTCAGTGATTGAAATACTGTTGCGCAAATAGTGGCCACGTGGATCCGAGCTTGGCGGCTCGCAGCACTTCACGCAGATGGATTTATGCAAATAGGAGCGCAGGCACGTTTCTAATGGCTGGTACCGTAATTTTATAACCGCACGCCTGTACTACGCCAACTTACTGGATGCGAGTTTCCGTGGCCTGCCTGTTTTACATAACGACAACGTCGGCCGAAGATTTTTTTAAATGCCAAACTTCAACTTCAGGGATTTAAAATACAAAAAGGAATAAATAGTAAACGGTAAGTAAGCATAATAAGGTAGTCTTAACGCTGTCACAAACGCGGGGGTGGAATTACAAGAATTCGTTCTGCTAGTACAAACACGTCGACAGCCTTTGCAGAGTGCATGACATCTTTTCGAAATCGTCTCAATACTTTTAAATCGCCCGCTGCGTTGTACATAGGGCTGCCTTGCAAGGGTGTCCGGACCTTTGCTGTTGCGTAGACTTGCGGACCCGTGAACTGTTTTACAGTTACTCGTCTCTCGACCGGAATTGTTTTCAATACGGTTGCGTTGCCTTACATTTTTCTGGCTCCAATTTTCCGGGCCAGCGTTTAGCGCTGCCATGTCTTAGGAACTGTGACAAGCCGCCTAAAACGGCGTGACACCGGCAAGCTCGCAATCGCGCACGTTTTATATGAAGGCATGGTGAAGTGGGAACGCTAGGAGCCAGTCTTTTGCGGGCACACCAACAAAATTGGCAAAACAAAATTGGCACCGTATCTGCTGCCTTTGCTGCAAATATCGTTGAAAGACGATAGTCGTCTGCCGCCCCTGCCACGTAATGACTCTATTCTGTCGTCCATCTACCACCCCTCACACTCTTTCCCTCCCGTCCGCTGCTCCGTCGATACACACGGCGGACGTCTGCAAGTCACCTCAATTTTCGCGCGTTCCACTGCTCGCGCTTCACCCAAATGGGGCTTCTAGTCACTATAGAACTTATAATGCCGTCAATAGGTCCAAACTAGTGGCGTGCTTAGTCTTTTTTGGGTCAAAATATTCTTTAATGCCTTTTTATTTGCGTTGCAAAAGTCAATCAGCGCGTATTTGAATTACAAGTACGCTGCAAATAGCGTTTGTATTCATATGCCTAATTTTTTTCGCTGAATAATGTTGACAAGTACGAAATGTGTTTCCAGATTTACTGTTTTAGAAAACTTTTGTTTATAAAACTTCTCCCCCAAGCCTTTGTTTTCGACGGACGCACAGACAGACCGCAATTTGTGCGTTTAAGTAGCCTAAAAAAGACTATCGTCTTTAAAAAACTAGAGTAGTTCCACTCAGCGTGAAAGCGGTCGGAAGTGCAGAGCAGGGATTAATCCGCTAGAGGCGCTGTTATGCCGTTATCCGCCCATTGCTACCGCCCCTCACGCAATTCCCCCCCTTTCTCACTCGACTCTTGATGAATTGAACAGAGGTTTTCTCCAATGCAATTCAAGTTTCACGCCTTCCCTGTGCTCGCACGCCTTCTTCCTGGATCAGCACCAGCGGAAGTTTTACGCTTTTTGTGCTTGCTTCCAACTCGCACGTGCCGGAACCGCACTGCGCAGTTTGGAATTGGAACGCGTCGTGGTTGGCGGCAACTTTTCTCTCCAACTATCGTAAAAACCAACCAAACGGGCATTTTAACTAAATGGACGCGGTATCTGCCGGATATTTACACAGACTGTGCCTCAAATGTACCTGCAGTTTTCTTTGCGCTAAACAACGGGGAGATGTATGACAAGCACCAGCAGTTTAGGAGTTTCTAATGGTTATGACTATATAAACCGCTTGTTTTTCGAAGCTCTGTTTGGGTCCGTTACGCCGCTACGCCGTGGGGCTCTACTTGGGTCCGATACGTCACTACGCCGCCTGATTGCGGCGGTGGCTAGACAGCGTGACAGCGAACGAGCTGCGACGACAAGGCGGAACCGTAAAGTGCTTTGCACATAATAAATCTCTCGTACGTTACGCTGGAATCGCAGAACACAGCGGGCGGTACGTAAATCTCACGTTGACACCAAAGCGACCCCCGTCCCTACCCTCCTACTCGATGTACGAAGTAGAATGTTACATTCCGAGTAAGATGCGATGGCTCCTAGACGAGAAGGAAAAGAAAAAAAAAACACCAGCCGATCCCCTTACATCTCAACTCCCGAGGCTGCACGGGCTTTTGATGTGCGAGTCATTCTATTTGGCGAAAGTTCTAGTTAAACCTGGACGTAACGAACCTCTATGTAACGAATTCCTGGATTTTACGAAGTTTTTAGATGCGAACGCATCTCATTCATCGCCTTGTCCCTGCATCCATCCGGCGTTGTCGGCGTCCCACCCCTCCCCCATTCTCCTCGCCGCGTCAGCTTCGCTCTCCGCCGCTCACCCCCTCTCCTCTCCGATAGCGAACACTCTCTCGCGAGGAGCATTGGATTGGATTCGATTGGATTGGCTTGGCTTGGCTTGGCTTGGATTGGGATTGGATTGGATTAAAGTGGATTGTGTTGGATTGTGTTGCGTCATACGCACTGGCGCCGGCGCGTCCCCTCACTGTTATGCGCGCTGTAAAACGCGGTGCCTGCGCCTCTCCGCCCCATCGTTCCAGCGCCGTTCCTCCGCTGTCCAACGCTGCAACGTGAACCCCCTATGCGTCGCATCTACACAGGGGTTCCCGCGAGGGGAGGTGGGAGTATTCAATTCCCCTTAGTCAACCCAATGAAACCTTTGTGTTTGCGACCTCTGTATAACAAATGCGTTGGAGTGGTTCACCTTGATATAACGAATTAGCTACGCTAATGAGCCATTGTTTTTGGCGGTTGGCCGGAAAACTCGGCTGGAGAAATGCAATAATATAGCGAACTTGCCCGCACCGCAAATAACCGTGCATTTCCGGTGTGAGTGCTGTGCCGATTAGGTGCTAGGCCTACCTGTCGGCGTGTATTGCGCATTTTCACTGCTATCTGTGGTGTCGGTTCATTTGGTGAGTTCTGCTGCCAAAAAAACGAAACGTTTTCTTTTCAAGACAAGCTCGCAATTCAGTGCCGCCTCCGCCGGATGATAAGGAACAATAGCCGCGCCATCAGTATCCAGCTAGCCCTCCAACAATTTGGTGTGCGGTACAGATCAAGTTCGCGAAAAGGCGCACTTTCAGCAGATAGGTTGGTACTTGAAACGGTTGTTGACGCAACGAAAAATGTGGAAGGAGAAGTGATATGTAAATACGTTCGTCCCGTGAATACCTTGCTTTTTTGGAGTGTCGTGTAGTGAATAAGTTCGTGGGAGAGCAGCAGGCAGGACACAAAGACGTTTTCAACTCTAACATAAATCCTTTAAGGATCAGTTCGCCACCACTGATGTTACATTTTGGTTTGGTTTCTGCTTCACTCACGCGAGGCTTAACTCGAAACCTGCATGTAACGAAAACTGGGATATAACGAAAAGCCGCGAATTTTGGCCAACTTCAGTTGAATCCAGGTTTAACTGCATAGCACGCGTTTTAACTCACGCGTAGCTAAATGGAACAAGAATAGTGCGCAAGAGTAGGAAACAGATCGAAGCCATTAGAAAGCGCACGGCAAAAGCAGATCGTGGAGCAAATCCTGTATAATGGCAGGAAGCCTTTCGAGAACTTGGGGCTGAAGCAAGCGTCTCGTGGGCAAGTATGCTGTGCTTGAGACACTTCCAAGCCAGTGCCGATCAGAGGGTGTGCTCACGCATCCCTTACTCAAAAAGAACTCTGTTATCTCAGGCGATTATAAGTGTTTGCGCATGTGTAGTAGTATGCAAGTGGAAAGTGAGGCATGTATATATTGTGGTTTTTTTTCAAATACATTTTGTTTTTAGTTAGCGCTCGTCCTGTTGTCCCCTTTCTTTGTCCGCGTCTAATTTGCGTTTTCAGTTTCCATTATGTATCACCAACAGGCCCAAACCATGACCCCCTTGGGTCAAAGTCGGGTATTTTAGTGGGGATGTCGGTCACTTCACTCAGATTAGGGTCGGGTATTTTGCATGCAGTTGGTTTGCGATGCCACACTAAACCTGGTCCAACAGTCTACGTAGAAGAGCACGCGTTTCGATTTGACGTTGTCCAAGAGTGTGCCTGCATGCAGCTTCGAGTATGTCCATCAATGTAGCAACAACACAACAAAGCCATGAATGTTGTTATCAAGGCAAAAGGACATTACAGTCTCATCGGTCATCCATATTTGCGCGGCTGAATGTCTTAGGATTTTCGGCTTAGCCTTCCACCCCAGTGGACCTGGTGGGCAATGTAATACTCGGAACGCCATATCTGAAATTTAATCGCGCCAAGTAAACCACCAACCAGCCTTCGTACGTCAGCCAGCACGCGTGCTATATGGGGACGCGAACCATCTTCGCTTACATCCTGTGCCCCCGCCATACCATACAGTGAATGAAATTTCGGCACAGTGCAGGGTTTTTTATGCTCATTCCCTTGCTGTTTTGGAAGCGAAGTTCAACAGGTACGGTGGCAACCAAGCCGGCAACGTTGCGTTCAGCAGCGCATTATCCCCCTTGCTACTTATACAACGTCTATTATTCCCTAATTGGCCCTTTTCCCTTCGCGCAGTTTTCATCTTCCCACCCGTAGCTGTGGCTCAGTGGCTAAGCCGTTGCGCTGCTGAGCATGAGGTCGTGGGTTCGATTCCCGGCCATGGCGGCCGCTTTTCTGATGGAGGCGAAAAGCAAAAACGCCCGTGTGTACGAGATTTCGGCGCACGTTAAAGATCCCCAGGTGGTCGAAATTAATCCGGAGCCCTCCACCACGGCGCACCTCATAGCCTGCGTTGCGTCGGCGCGTTAAACCCCCAATCAATCAATCAATCAATCAATCAATCAATCAATCAATCAATCAATCAATCAATCAATCAATCAATCAATCAATCAATCAATCAATCAATCAATCAATCAATCAATCAATCAATCAATCAATCAATTTTCATCTTCCCTTCCAACCCCAGGCAGACATGGAGGTCACGGAACTACGTTTTTGTCAGACGCTGGTCGATCCTTTTAAATTACCTTTCCAGCACTCGCACGAAGGCAAGTTCAAACATGGCCAGCAAGAAACACCTCACTCAGCTGATGGAAGAAAAGAAGAAAATACGACGACAAAAGAAACGAAGAGAATTCCGGCAGCGCGTCTCAGAGCACGTGTAGTGCGAGAGTGAAAAATTAGCATCGGAGAAAGGGAGCGGACGGAGCGAAGAACGAGAACAAAGCTGCTGCCCTCGGGGATCGGACGAGGCGCCATTTATGTGCGGCGCGTGTCGAGGAATGAAACAAGCGATGGCATGGGCGCGGCCGATGCGTGGGCGCAGCCAAATTGCATCCGCCGCACGTCAGTCCTTGTAGGCGCGGTAAAGCAGCCAGCTGGCGTGCGCGCGGCGCGAGTGTCGCATAGCCGCGGGCGAAGCCGAGCCGCCTCTTCGCGTCACCTTCGGCCAATGTTTGGTAACAACGCAGCCACTCCTTCCCTCCCCCTCCCCACCCCTCTCCCACAACCGCCGATTTCTCTCCAAACCCAGGGCGCAGTAATTTCGCCCAACGAGACGGCATGGTTGGAGTGGTTTTCAGGTTAGGCTCCCTGCAGCACGCCAGCGCTCTCAAAGAAACCTGCGGAAGAGAGTTAGCCGTTTTGGTTTCTGTTCCCGCGACTTAGGAACTGCAACAAACTTGAGAAATCTTGAAAAAACCGAAAGCATGTGTTAGTTTTTTTTAGTTTGCCATGCCGCAGTAGTTTGAAGTGTGCTCGAAACTTCACACTCGCCTCATTGCAAAGACGGTTGCGACGACTGTTATTTTGTGCGTAACCATCGTTCCCCGAAGGATGGTCGCTGAGAAAGAGGCTGAGAATCGCAATCCTTCTCTTTTTCAACGATGTTTCACTCATGGATTAAATAAAAATCGGGCTCCCTGACTCACTGGTACATTTTATCTGCAAGGCAACTCATTTTTACCGCTTTACGTACAGCGGTACAACGCTTACGTACAATGCTGTACGTACGTACAGCGGTACGTACAACGCTTTGTAGTGGCTGCCTGACAGCTGGTGGCATAGCCGAGCGGTTAGAGAGAAACAGATAACGTTAATTGAGAGCATTTATGTTGTTCTTGTAACAGCACGAAAAAAGACAAACATCCGGGGCTGAAATAATATGGTACTCAACGAAAAAAAAAATTTGCGGCTAATACCTCTTTTCAGGGCATGGGTCCAGCTCTAGTGAGATGATAAAGCCCCCTTGCTAAACGCCGTCTGGGCTCGCGGCATTAGCGGAGCAACGAAGAAGCCGAGCAGCAGCTAAAGGGATCAAACTGTTTTGTATGTCCTAGATTTATCGATTATGCCCTCAAGGGGGGTTTAGCAGTTTGGAGAAGATAGTGCTGAAGTGGCGGCGTGAAGTATGTACGGGCAAGTTTTTGGAGAAGTCGGGCGGAGATTTCATTTCGCCATAAAAGCGCGAAGATTGTGCCCGTAATGTTTTCATCCCTGTGGGATGCCCTGAGAAATTGAGCCGTGTGGAGATAACGGTTTTAATTATCGGTGGAAGCGGGGAATAATGGTCGTCGCATGCTTTGAACCTCACATTAATCAAAAAGGCGTTTGACTAACAATGCGATGTTTATTTTTAATGTTTTGAGAAAGTTAGTCTCCCTGGACGGAGGTCTGCGTCGCCATTGTGAAACCCTAAACGAAGCACAGCCACATGAGATTTCCCTCTCTGAAGCTCCTCATTTTAGAACCCGGGCATTCGCACACGAAGTGCTTCCGTGGCAGACATCGAAAACACGTGGCTTCAGTCAACGTGTCAAGGGACATCAAAAGATGTCTCTGCGGACATTTTTCGTTTCGTGTCCCACAATGCCGACGGGAAGTTCCATTGATAGGAACTGATTTTCCCGCAAAGAACACAATGCAAACCTCTCATAATTCAAACCTCGCATAAAACGGTTATCCAAACGCTTCCTGTCAATGGAAATCGCGAATAACACTTAATCCCGTCATACCTCACTTTAAGTGGTAATATAGCAGGGTTGCCTTCTCCAGTCTTATCACACACACAGTCCAAATGGACTAGAAAATGGCTTGAATGACCTTCTTGTTTCCTACAACCATCAGCTTTTGCATTGCAAATTTCCATCCGCCATTATTTATTTCTTATTCAGCTTGAATAAATCCTTCGCGATGCAAATAACAAAACATGAAATTGCGATACGTGTAAGCTCGGCCGCACTCAGTCTGTCGGCTTGCCCTATGATGCCAGTGTTTGGCGTTATGGGGCGGGGCATTTGTGAGGGGAGGGTTGGTGAAAGAGACCCTGCAGCACTGCCTATAAACGTTTTGCTCCTTTATTCGTGCCTAGAAGAACTTCGAAAGCTATAGTTAACGCCAGCACAGTGTACGAGAGACAGCCTGCAGCACCGCCTTTAGCCATTTTTGCATTGCAATTTTGTTTGTTAAATAATTATAGTCGTGCAACTAAAGGCGAATCACCGCGACATACTTGAGTGAGTTAAGCGCGCACTGCCAGAACGAGGGAGGAGACAAATTCTTTTAGTTTCTGGGCTTATTTGTTGTGTTAAGTAGAATTTTGACTGCGTCCCAGAAGCGTTCGCTTGTTGATTTAAAACAGATTTGCAAAAAATTGTTTGAAACAGTGAAGCAGGGTTTCTGGAAGTAAGTTCAATTTGCGAACCAAAATCTTTCACGAATTACTGTTTAGTAGCCTAAATTCAGCCAAACCTTCCCATCAGAGGTAGCTGCTCACCCCATACGAATTCGAGGACTGCAAACGTAGGTGCTCCGGAGCCGTTGGCTACTCGAGAATTGCCGTACGCCGTTGGCGATGGGCGTCGCACGATGAAATGGTATTCACACTGCCGACTAACGATGGTACGGCTGGTTGTGGGAGAGCTGTTCTCAGTTTCGTAGGACTCCAGTTCGTCTTGCCTCGTACCTGAACAAGCACTTTCTCTCCGAGACAGTGATATAAAAACTCGTGCTGGAAGGACAACAGACATTACGTTAAACACGAACTTCCGGCCTGAAACAGTTTGTAAGCAATGTGCATCTCTGTGGAAAAAAATATTTAACTCCTTCGTGAAATTCTCCAAGATAAATCTGGTTAGTGTATTTTAAATAGGACCCGTATGGTGCTGTGCTGGTCCTGTAATCGGTGGTTACTGGGCCAATAAAATCCCTGTACGAAGTAACACCCGGGCCTGATGACTCCTGTAAACGCGATCAAATAAGTTGTCTATTATGATACTTGTCCTACGTGGAGATATGCAGAAACTTGTGCGCTTGTGTACGTCCCATGTAGGATTATTCAGGGGTTCTTCGGAATTCGTACTGATGCTATATAAAAATGGCCGCCTCTCTGCATGCTTCGTTGTCAATGGCATGGGGAGTTAGTCGCAAATTACACAAACAAAATCCCATAGTTTTCCACTGCCAAATATCATTTTCCCCGGTGAGTTTTGCAGTCGCAAAACCGCTTCTGCTCTCTGTCTCTTTATTCGCTTCTTACTCATCCCGGTCTTCCTTTCCCCTCTGGCGGCTCCCATGATGAATATGACGGAGGTTGTTCAACTCATTTTTCCCGTGTTCGCACTTCTACCGCGCCACTTGTGGGGTCGGCGTGAATTTTTTTTTCGTATTTTTCGCTTTTTTGGTCGGCATGAAACAGCGCGATCCGACATCTTTTATTTTACTGTTTCTTTTTGTGTCGCATTTTTTTCGATATCGCTTTTTTCGCTATCTTAACAACTAATTCAGTGTGTATTCCTCAATAAAAAACTCTGAGACGCCTAAACACATGGTATTATGTGGTGAATGTGAAAGCGTTATTGTCTAATTGTGGAATGGGCATGCCGGTATTGCGGGTACCGCCAAGTTTTACACCTGTTGTGAATGCAGTCGATTGAAAGTCTCGCCCGTTACACCGATTAAAGTTGTCGAACTATTGCCGCGTGAAAAAGCAGCGCGTTCATTTTCATCCCAGTGCCTACACTGGCGTATGCGTTCTGCCGCACTGGGTTGTATGCAGGTCAGTTCCCCGGAGCTCAAAAATATCCCCCCCGCACTTCCTTTCCCACAAATCACAACCATGACTATCTCAAGATTGTACTCATCATTATCATCATCATTTTCCGTTGGGGATGTCTTCTTCCTCTTTCAGTCGCATTGACTGGGAGGCTTGGCCAATCGCCCGTGCTACCTCACAGATACACAATGAGCGGGTATGCCCGTTGCTAGACCATCCCGTGGAAGCAAGGGCGGCAATTGAAAATGAAAAAAAAATATTCAACAAACTTTAATGGCATGCCTATGCACATTGGTTCAACGCTCAATCGCTCATGCCCACGGCGGCTGCTTGCGACGCCAGTTAGGTTTCATGGATGTGAATGGCTATAATAAGGGACTTCCTCCAATTATTCGAAGCGTCGAAGGGTGGTAATTAGGAGCCCTTCAGATCGATTTTCGTTCAAGCTTCTGTGGTGTTTTGGTATGTCGTTAGCATTTGGCATGTTTATTGTGAATTTTCATTGCTGGAATTATACGTCATCTGTACTACGCTGTATTGATAGTGCATGCATGGCCGGTGTTCTTCATTTTTAGCCTTTTTGGTGCTTTCACATGCGCTGCTTACTATTTACGAATGCTTGCCCACTGGAAAAAAAGGCAACCTGGGCAGTTAAAGAATATCAAAGCATCCCGGTGAGGGCTCAGCAATGACAATAAATTGGTACCTGCATTCATAAAGCCCTAATTTGTGTCTTTTTATTATTCTGAATACTGATTATTAAGGAGCTAAGCAAAAGGGACCTGCAGAAACACGTATAACCCGTCCTGTAGCGCCTTATTATATTCAGTATGCTGAACGAACTATCCATTGTCAGGATTTTGTTACTTTTTATTATTCCATGCGTTAATTGATGTGTGGTCATCCATCACGCCCCTGCTCGCGTTAAGTACGGACAAAATGCCCCCTCAAAGACAGCGGCTATCACATATATCCTTGGTGCACCGACAGAAAGCCATATCTACAGGAGACCAAGATTCCAATATGGACTCTGTCGGGACGTCTTGTAGCTATTGTAATACACTAATTCTGTGACTCCCATCCTCTACACCCCTCTCCTGTATGACTCCCACCACGCATAACTTCAATTCTGTGTAGCCTGTATCCAGTAAAAGGCCCATGTTTAAAAGCCTCAAACCTTCACAATATTTTCGAGCAGAGGTTGCTCGCGGATGCGCCAAAAATACGCCACCAAGCAGGCTCTTTTGAAAGTAAACTGTTGCAGGTATAACAGTAAAGCCGTTTATTGAACAGGAAGACGAGTACTCTGAACTTGGAGATTTTTGGGGAGAATTTGGACGGGATATTAAGGGACGTAGGTACAGGTTGAGGCTTTTAGGATTGTGATATGAGCGCAGTTGTTGCCTTCGGAGCTTCACTGGACCAATGGCATAAACTTGTTAGGAGAGACTGCACACAAATGGCTATTAATGAATAAAGAAAGTGTTTAATATGTGAATGGCTGAGCGCTGCATAGATTGAGCAATCCGCAAGAGTACGGGCCACGCACTTGTCATGAATAAACGGCTATCTTGTGAAGTGTGGTCGATTTGAGTTGCTTAGAGTCGGTGCAACAGATATGACGTTAAATTGCGATGTGGCGCTTCCTCAGAATAAAGGCTGCAGGTTCGAGAGGTTCACTGAGGTGCAAGAGAAAAGGTATGGACACGGAGGTGGCGATGGAATGAATTATTTCCAGTAAAAGTCGTGGGTATGGGATGGGTTGGTGATGAATTTGTTAATAAAACTTCGCGGGAACAACGCTGCGGATGTAGCTGTGTCAAATATATAACCAGATCGAGGGTCACACTTCAAGCGTTTTTTATATCTTGTTTACATCATATCAGTTGCATCGCTATGTTAGGGGTGAGTGCGGACGGAAACAAATGATCTATCTGTAGGTGTCGGAAAGAGTGTTTGAGATATCCTTTGCAACTGCGTGAGCCGCCTGATCAGTCATGGAAGAAGGTTGATGATCCAGAATCCGGTCGATACAGACTTCAGTTGGAGTTGTTTGAGTGCCGTTTTCACGGGATATAGTATTTTGTTAGTCAGATAATGGGTTGCGTCGGGGGTTATTAATACACCACTTACATCTACGCAACACCTCAACCGTTCCCAATACTCTTTAACCTTATCATGTCCATGTATCCAGGCAACTAGAAACATACTTGGTATAATAATTTACCGCAAACGAGGGTTACATCCGAATATACATAAAAGCGACAGATTTTAACTCTTTTGAAGATCAGCGGGCAGACTTTCCGGTCGGGATTCAGTCTGTATAACGCTCCTGACTTGTTGGATTTAAGGCCGCTCCCGATAAATAGCGACCATTTAGCAGTATACAACACAAAGACATTTCCAACGGAACGCCGATGAGCGTTCAGTCCTACTGGGTCATTAAGTCTACCACTGAACCCAATGTGCTGCTGGCCTTCCCGAAAAAATTATAAGCAGCCTCGACATTGTGCTAAACGCCTTAAACACCCATTGAAAAAGGTCTTACACACCATCCGTTGTTTGTAACCCCAACACGTAGGTTCCACTGAGAAGGCCACGCTAATATCGCCTCTTGCGACTCGACGCATTGTAATACGATCGTAACAGGGCACACTTGCGCTCTGGGCTTTTTACGGAGGGACTCTGAGGAACACCAGTGGCCTACCCAACAACACACTCACAGTTAACCTTCACGAAGCTGTTATTCCTTCCTTTCATCCCGGCCATTGTAAACAAAGCGAAGGACAAATGTAGTTCCAAGCATCCGGTTACTCGTCAATGCAATGCTTTCATTGCATGAGCCGCATGACCGTGTGACCTGCCGTGCGATCGCGTCCCGAAAGGTGGCCGACGACCGCCGCTTCGAGCAGCATTTCCCTAACGATTTATTAGGGACGTCGAATTGCTTCGGCGAAAAGTTCTGTTTCTCCACGGACTTTATCCCGTTCTTCTTAACTAATCGTGGTTTTATGATGTCATCCTGGTATCGAATCCCGAATACTTCGCATTACCTTGATGTGTACTGTGCTTTGGCTGCTGCCTGAATGTTTCTTATTAGCAGCAGAGCTGCTTAAGCTTTTAGTTCAGCCGTCGAGCCTTACTTGAAAACTTAACCCAGCCGAGCGGACGTGAGCGTGTGCCTCGTGGGGAGCGCCCGGCGTCGGCCAGCTCAACCTTCGAAAAGATTATGCCCAACGCCCCTGGTGTCATTTCTCCCCTGCTGTTGTCCTCACCAGTCCACATGGGTTCGCGCCTAAGTGGGGAGCAGAGACGCCGAGTTCGCGAATCTGGTGGCCGCGAGTTCTAGCGCGTGCTTACGCGGTCCACTTTGGGACAGATGTGAAAGGCGGCGGAAAAAACGATCCAGGCCTGCCAGTCATGGAGATCTTTCAGCGGTAAGTTCCGAAATCCATGTGAGGTGCACCAGCCAAATGAGGGTTTCGGCAGCTCTGCTGTTTCTCCAGCCTCGCACACATAGTGCAAGCTGCACCAATTTGTCATTGCAAACTTCCCCAAAAAACTGTGCTGAATGCATCTCTCTCAGTGAATACTTTTCCCCATCTCCTTGTATAAGAGTAGAACTGACTGAATACGTAGCGAAAGCAACAGAAAATTCGAAAATAAATTTTCAGCCGAAGTCTAGCGAGCGTCCTACGTGCCTCTTTCTTCGTCCTCGCCTTGATTTCTGCAGTGAAATGTATTCATTTAAAACAACCAACTCAACCCGTCTTGTGTTCCATCCTGTACCGTCCTGTATTCTTTCCTGTCCAAGCTTTCTTTGCGCTTCACCCATTATAAAACCATGCCAACACGCCCAACTCGCAGTTTTTCTTAACTAGCTCAACTTTCAACCTTATCGGTCACATTGATACCTGCACTGATATGTTAACAGGAGGAGTGAGTAACGGCTGTCATTTGCTTTTGCTATGCCATCCTTAAGAGTATAAAATCGGTGTCGCCTGTCTTTGTAACAACTCACGAGGAACCCTACGCCGTTCTATCGCTGAACTCCACCACGCACACTATCAATTGCAGATCACGGTAGCCACCTAGTCCACCCCTGTTTTGACGCTGTTTTGACGTTGTTTTGAACAGCGTGTTGCAAAGCACAGTACGAGCGTGGGAAAGCGTGGGTCGATCGATGCTTCGGGGGCCGCCTGCGCGCGCGTTTTTCCATTAGCAGGTTGTAAAACCATTTGGTCCGTCGAGCGGCTGGAGACGGGGAGCGTGGAGCTGTCAACTGTGGTTAGACAGTGGCCGATTTACGGCGATAGCTTTCCTTTTGTTGGCCAGTGCGCGCGCGGAGTGGAGGCTCGCGGGCGAGGGTGCGCGCGTTGCGGCCCGGGATGGGCGCGGCAGAGGCGACGCCTGAGCCGGCCGCGGTGTCCTTTTGTCCGTACGCGCTGTTTCTGGCCCACGGTCCAATTAACGGGGCATCGCCTGTCAACGGCGGAGAATCTTGGGGACGCGCCGGGTCGTTAAGACGGATGTTTATGGGTTTCAGCTGGCTTGAGTAGCTGTCCGGTCTCGGACGAGATGCGTGGGAACAGGCGATGCAGACCAGCGTTCGTGGAAGCGTGTCCCTGGCGCTTGCACGTGTTTTCGCGGGTTTTTGAGTGTTTATCGTGTTTGTTTGGTTTGCTTTTGATCCTTTCCTTTTTTTCTGGAGAGAGAGAGAGAGTGACCAGTGTTTGAGGGTTACGGGGGGCGTTGCCCACCGTGGTTTAGGCCCGGATTTACTAATCCATCCTATCAGGTGCCCAGGAGATACCGATTGGCCTGTGTATCGGGGGTGGGGCCTAAGTAACCCATTAAAACCACGAGACACGAGGTCTCGGGGTCGAATCCTCAGGGTTTTAATGTGCTATGCACGGCCGGCGTATTGCCGGGCTAGCCAGGTCAGGCTAGGGAGGATCTCACCACTTGGGTAGTCTTAGGTCAGGGTCCGTCGCTGACGGGGGTGCCGCGGGCACAAAGTCTTAGCTGACCTAGGAACCCACTTCATTTCTTACTCTTTCTACTTCAGTCTGTAAATATCCTGTATATGTCTCTCCGTTTAAATATACAGTTTTGAGAAACCCTCCATCAACCATCGTCGTCGTGTCATCAGTGCCGTCACCATCTGGCACCAACGCAGATTTCCATCATCATCAACAACAACGAAAGAACGAATCATCATTTACTCCATGCTTTGGAAATGAAGAGGCCCCCATATTGTATGCATCGACTATGAAAACGTTCGAATAGTAGCGTTTACGACCAGACGCCACTTCACACAGGTACAGGTGATAGCCAGGCACATAGAGGTGGATGTGGGAAAGCCAGAAGTACACCTGCGCAAGCACAGAGCCTCCCTTGCCGGCGTCGGTACCAACTAAGTTGTCGATAGAGAATGCGAATAACTCTGTCCTCGCGTTTAATTCCGAACGCCCTGAAACGGATAGAGGCGGATCAAAAGTCATTGCTCGGCAGTAGTGCATCCAGGTCAGTTGTCGCCCTCAACATCAGACTTAGGAGGATCGTCACTTTTAGGGCACTATCTCACAGTAATCTAAGCCATTGAGGGTTCAAGGATAGCTCATTGACCTGTGAAGTAAGGAATGCGCCGAGATTGACCTAAACCAAGTGATGGGTGTTTCAATTTGGGGTCACTTTTACAGCCCAGGTACCCAGACTGAAGCCGCTGGTTTGACATCACAATTCCACAATTCTGAGGAAGGCTTGTGAAGAAATTCAAAATTGAGCAAGTACACACGAAGATCCCAGGACAACAAAGCACTTCCTATGTGTTGTAAACGCGAAACCTTTATTGTCCATTTGAACGCCTGTGAGAGCTTTTTGTTTTGTACAATGGAAGTGATTTGTAACAGTTAAAGTGCAGTCTGTTTTAGAATTTGGCGATTAAATTGCTGCTATCTAGTTTTTACAATTTTTACGTTAGAATTTTGGCTCTGGGAGGGGGTTATTAGAATAATATCACCCAGGCATTTGTTGCCACGCCTGAGTGCTTGGCTCACCACTAACTGTAGCACCGCTCTGTATCCGGCGCTTCGCAGGGTTGATGACCTGTCGGTGACGTTGGACCAGACCACTGCAGCGATCTCCGTCTTTCCCGTGGCTCTCAACATGCCCGCGCGTTTGGTAGCAGCTTGTCTGATTTCTTGTGTTTATTAATGGGACGCACGCGCGATGGAACGCTTCGCAGTTGTGTAGGTTTAGATGCACTTTTGCTGCGTCCCGCAAGGGCGTCTACTCCGACGGCAGGATTTGAAAGCGAAGATTTCTTGGTGTGACTGATAACGGTGTCGTAACTAAAACCTACTGCAGGGAAACCAACTTTACACAATGGGGGGACACATAATGATGATGATGATGAAACCAGAAATGAACACTTCCCGTGCTCGGAATCGAGCCTGGCTCCCTCGCGCTCTGAAGCCGACGTCTATCCGACTGCGCCATCGCCATCTGAAGCCGACGTCCATCCAAATCTATGAGCACTTCCTTTGGGTTCGCTGAGCTGGCGTTGTCTTGGGACTTTGGCTGACCTGAAGCGGACTTTGCACTGTGGCAGTTCTGTGTTTTGGACTTTGGGCGCGTGGATTTTGGATTGTGATCTTTCTCAGTTTGCACAAGAAGACTGCTTCGCGTTTTAACAATCTGTCTCGTGACAGAGCGGCCTTGATTTTTTTTTGCTCAGTGGGCCGTTTATTGCTTTCACGTAAAGACATGATACTTAGAATACGGTCACACAAACGTCATCATCATCCTCACAATTATATCTACGCCCACTGCAGGCAAAGGCCTCTCCCATAGATCTCCAAGTATACGTTCTCATTGATTCTCAAAGATATTATACGGCCAGAAAAAGTTAGTGGGCAGATGCAGTATAAATGTTGCTTCTACGGCTCCCTCAAGCATGGCCGTGCGGCTCCGACCCCGAAAAATATTGATAGCACTTTTGGAAATCACAAAGATGTCTCCATATGAACCACTCTGTCAATACGTTCTGTGCCGGACAGGCAGTGTATACTGCTGTGCCCATGACCTGCGCTAAAATGTTTTGGGCAAGCGGGTCATTTCGTCAGCATTCACTTACGTGATTTTTACTTCACTTGATAGCACATGTGGACAATATATTCTGTTCTTTCCAATATAATTTACATTTAAATTGTGAGTGTGCGCCCGCCCTCTGCACATTTTTCTGGGTCCTTTTTGTGTACGCAAGTTTTCATACCAAGCTGTTGGTGATGGAGGGGAGGGCGGCTCTATGGAACAGTTAGCCTTGGCGATGAGTCATAATTCCAAGACCCTTTAGACGGCCCGCCTTCTTGAGCTCTCTTCACTGGCCAAAGGTGGACGTCTGCAGTGATGAAGAGCGCAGAAAACAACACGAAAGGAAGGGCCCACAGACACGGTGGTGACTAACAACTGATATTCACTCTCGTGAACAGGCAATAAATAGGAAAAGACAGAAACACGGACATATGATTGTAGGAATGAAAAGACGAAAAGCAAAAGCAATTGTAAAAGGCTGATTGATTGATTGCAAGTTTAACGCGCCGACGCAAGGCAGGCGATGAGGGGCGCCGTAGTGGAGGGCTCCCGATTAATTTCGACCACCTGGGGATCTTTAACGTGCGCCGAAATCTCGTCCACACGGGCGTTTTTTGCTTTTCGCCTCCCTCAGAAAAGCGGCCGCCGCGGCCCGGAATCGAACCCGCGACCTCGTGCTCAGCAGCGCAACGCCTTAGCCACTCAGCAACCGCGGCGGGCAAATAAAAGACTGCATGGCACAGTAATATGCACTACTGACAAATATGTCGTAGAGTCGTATGTCACGTGTCTACTCTCTTTTCCCATTAATTGCCTGTTCGCGACAATAAACATCAGTTGCTAGCCAGCACCGTGTCTTTGTGCCCTTCCTGCCGTCTTGTTTTCGGCACTGTTCATCCCTCGGTCATGTACCAACTGGTCCACTTACTATCCGTGGACGTCTGGTTCCGACGGCTCGTCTCTCATGACAGTGCTCTCTCTGAGTGCTCGTAGCAGGTGACCAGCAGGGGAAGGAGGAACGCCCTTATCGCGCTGCGGCCCGCTCCGCACAAGGTGGTTACTCCATGTCACACTGGAGAGACGTCGCCAGTATGCTGGCCTGCCGAAACCTCCGCTCAACGCGTTGCTCGATTGGAAGGCATTCGCTCTGGACAGGTTAGTCCTTTGGAAAATGCTGCAGGCGAAAAACGCCAGGCTGCCCATAATACCGAAGAGGATGCTAGGAAGTAATAAAACCATCGCTCATGTTGCTCCCTATGTTAAGAAAAAGTACGATGAATGCGCACCCGAACTTCCATTCACGTTATTCCTTTGCTAGGGAAAGAAGGAAAGAAAGAACGAGGTACAAAAAAAGCCAGGAGCGTTAACCAGGCCAAGGCCTAGTTTGCTATCGAACCTCATGTACGGCATCCAGCGTCTCGTAAACCTATTACGCGCCACAGGTATGTTAGTGTTCTGTTCTTTGTGCACGTGCGGCGCAAGGTACACTGCACTTTGTTGCTTTTGGGCTTAGTATTGCTTTCAGCGTGTCGCAAGCCTACTGGGTAGCAAAGTTCTCTCACTGTTCTTTTTCTTTTGAACATACGTCTCAAGAAACATGCCTTGAGGCTTTTACTTTCTCTCGGTTTGTGGTTATTTCTTAGAGTGCTCCTTGGAGACCTCATTTCTGAGTCTGCTTCTGCTCGGTTCTTGTACCGTGGATGCATATAGTTGCCTTAAGCAGGTATATTAAAGTTTCCGAAGTATTTTTCTTTTTTCCGCAATATTCCTAATTATGCATTATTCTCAATGGGACGTTTCTGCTTCCATTGCGTCGTTTAATTCAAATGTATCTTTCCTTTTTGTCCTTTTTTACTTCAGACTTTTAGGTTATCATGATTTTCTTCTGCCGTCCTGTTTAATCTAGGTGCATTTTCTGTATTCGGACAGAGAACGTACAACCTACGATTTCGTGCAAACAAGCCGACACGTTAAAAGCGCAGTGCTCTCGCGAACTCAAGCGAAAATTCAAAAACGATTACATAAAAATTGTCATATTTACGTAAGACGATAGGGCCTTACGCAACTATGGCCTGGCCAATTTAGATATTTTCAGTCGCCCATTCGGGGCATCTTGTGTAAATCTGATGGGGGGGGGTCACCCCACCGTTGGTTCCCAGCATTAATACATAAGCTTTGCCGAACCACGCTCTACTTTTCAGAGGCAGAGGTTAGAAACTATAAATAGTGGCCGTCATGGCCCTGGTTAAGCTTTCACCTATGGCCTATTTGTATGTCTACTACCCACTGAGCTCTGGGACATTGCTGAGCAGTAGAGTACCCTCAATAGACTATATATATAACAATCTTTTTTTACGCCGTATCTTTTGACCTACCCCGAAATTTGGAGTCACCGACAAGGTACGTGCGATGCAGTTTTGTACCCTCAGTTTAACTTTAACTTCAAGATGTCTGAGTTCTTCCTCTTTTTTTCATTAGGCGATCTGTGAACCGAGAAAACGTTCTTACTTTGCAATCAATGACCATAATTGCGCAGTTAATGGACGCCGTTTTGACCCAAACTGCGAGATAGAACCACTAATATCTGCGGAAATATTCACCAAAGTCAGTAACACCTATAATCCTGGTGAAATTCTTGAGTCACTAGTGGTCTAGAGGTAATAATAATAATTATAAAAATTTTATTTCTCTTCCATAATCACAGATACGGATACAGATACATAAACACAGATACAGAAAAAGGAACCGCGGAAAAAGCTGTCATAGACAGCTTGACGAGGCCGCAGCCCCCTTTTTGCTCAGACAGCAGCAACGCGACAAAAGAAAACACACAGCTATAAAGGCAACCGAAAAAGTAAGTTAACAATAACACACTTCTTTTTGTTGCACGTAATACCCGTGTTTTTCAACAGGTATAAAAAGAACAGTTAAACAAAAAGCAAATGAGAGACATTAAAAGGTTAACACATGACACGTAATTGACGCTTCGAACATTTATAGATACCAAAATCGGTGCACACAAATACATTTAAAAGAAGGCAGGGTATACTATATGAGCTCTTTCCCAGTGTTTAAACGGGCTGTAGGGACCGCCCAAGTTCCTTATTCCTGAAAGGTAATTAATTTGTTTCTGTCGTAACCGGGCCAAATTACGCATAGATTCACCTGTCCCCGAACGCTTGACTGTTGGCGACGCCCCATCTCCAAACGTTAATTAAACAACAAAATTGGTACCTGTCCCCTGGAAGGAGTGTGTGTACAAACTAGGACAGCAATTTTCAGCGGCGAAACTAAGCGAGACGGGAAAGAAGTTAAAGAAAGGATACCATGCCAACGTTTGAAAGAAGCGATTCTCCATAACCAGTGACAGCCGCCTCTTTCCGCTCCCCTAGAAGACTTTACACTCATAACGTACGCCGCTGCTTCAAATGCCATCGGTATGGACATGGTACTAACTCCGGTGGGAAACTAACCGGTGCGAAATGCTCCCGACCGGATTATCACACCGAATACGGCAAGACTAACGAATTCATAATTTCTAGCTGCAATGAACCACAACCAACACATTCGCGATCATGCGAAATGTTCGCACAGGAAAAACGATCTATGAACTTGAAGCTCATTGAGAACACCAACTTTCTTGAGGCGAGGAAAACAGATCCTCTTGCTCCGTCTGGCAAATACGCCAACTCACCTTCTCGGGGGCAGAGCGCTGTCTAGTTACTGCACGCAAGCAGCTCAGCGATAATGACTTGGTTAGGCTACAGGCCAGCGCCGGGTGGGTCCATGGGAAGCCAGGGCATCGGTGCCTCCCACGCGGAACCTGTGGCGGTTTGCTTTGAAAGGAGCACTGTGACGAGCGGTTCAACTCCTTTAGAAGCACCTCAAAGGGACTCGAATGCAAAGGCACGGCGTTCTGCATCGGCCTCCATTCTTACCCCGCTGTGACCTGTGCCGCAAGTGGCGATCACGGCCGGTTAGGCAGCTCTCCTGTATTTTGGCGTACAACAGTCTTCCCACGGTCGGTTTCCAAATATTACACAATGAAGTCGCGCCGTCTGTGCTTTAGCGGCAGATGTGAAGAGTGTTTAGCAGCCTAAATCCTTGGGGACATCCCCCTCGTGACAGGGGTATTTCTTTTTGTTGTCTTCCATGCATTCCTTCAGTAGAGCATACACATCATCTACTTTAGAGCCTGGATCGGCTTCAATGTCTCCAGCACTGAGCAAAAGCAACGCTAGGCAGATTGACAGTGCAAGAGAGGGTTTGGGGCACAAGACGCAGAGTAGGAGGGCCTCTGCATAAGGGCGTTCTGCAACCCCTATTTCTGCAGCCGTTACAGAAGGTTCTGATGCGAAATCTGTAGGTTACAATGTCAACCCCCATGACTCAGCGACCACAGGAATGTGAGACAAAATACAACAGTATGGGGATCAGCAGCCATGGCAATAGCTAAAAGACAAAAAAAAAGGGTACAAGTGCATAACTATACCAGAGTAGCAAAGCGTTTGATTCCTGTCGTGCGTGACCGCATATCCTGGAGGGTCAGTGGCGAGCACTGCTTTTTATGCTGAGCGGTGGCACTGAATCCTCTTCCTTAACCGGGGCGTTGGACAGCCGACACGATGGCCCTGACCCTATCTCTTCCCAGGCAGCAGCAATACGACGAACGAGTTGTTGATCAATTCGCTCTCGCGCTACAAACGGCTAGCCTCCTTGTTGGCTCAGCTGCTAGAGCCACTGCCGAAGATAGGCCGTGGTCCCGGGTTCGAATCCTGGAACAGGGCAAATTTTTCTTCAACGGCGAAGTTTCTAAAAAAGCTGTACAGATTCCCTTTGCAGCCGTACGGCTGCACTAGGGTGGATGTCAAAATTTTGCATCGCAGAAACTTAGTCCACCCTGGGGTTTTCCCCTAAATCTTTTCCCTCTTTATTGCCATCTTTTGACACAGCACTTGAAAACGGATAAAAAAAAAATAACTGTAAAAACTACTACCTTGCTAGCAGAAAGTGGCTGAAATTGCTTGAGGTGCGCTAGCATCTCCATAACGGTCAGCCACTCTGGAGAGACGGGTTGCGCCCTCCACACTTCAATCATCATTCGCATGGAATCAGCGTAATTCTTTTCGATTGTTTAGCATCAACGTCACGATGACGTATTGCCATACGTAACTTCCAATTGCCGTCAGCACCAGGACCATGCCGGGGTCGTATGGTGCCTCATTTTCACTCTCATTTGGTAGGAACCTGATCCCATGTGCGCCCAGAGGGAAGTCCTTTTTCTAGGTTTTCTGAAGCACGTCCCCAAAAAATATCCCATCCCAGCACTCGAGGAACACTTGTTCTACCGTCTCGGGTTCCTTACACGCGTAGGATTAAACCCCCATGGCAGGTACAAACCTTTCTCTTTCTGTCACGTTTTTACGAGAAAGACACCCACGTGAAGTTTAAAAAACAACTCTTAAGCCATGGTGGTATCGCCATTCGTTTTACATGTTTGAGCACGTCGTGTCCAGGCCCTGCACGCTACATTGTCCTGTACAACGACACAGGTAGCACAGTGTCAAGCAACTTTTTCCGCGTAACGCTTTATAAGTAGACTAAACTGAAACGTGCACGCAAGAACTTGGTGGCTTGAGCCACTTCATGGAAGTAGCCCTTGATTACTCCAATAGAAGTGTGTGCAGACGTAACAAAAAATTGGGTACTGCCCTTGACAACTTCACCTGACACACAGTGGGCAAGAAAGGATCGTTGACATCACGAATGAACAAAAAGCGATTGGCAACTTGCCGCAGAAACAAATGGGACAAAGAAAGCCCCCTTGACGCACGCGCGGAAAGAGATTCGTGCGGCTTGTTATGAAAACGCGAACAGTGCAGTACCTGAATACACACCATATTTGCTTATTAAAGGCATGTTGCATACTGATGCTCTGGCAAACATAGAAAGTCCACTGTCTTTTCATTTCTCTGCTTTTTCGCGGAGTTGAGCGGTCTGTCTGCGCCTGTAAGGTTGACTGTCTTCATAGTTTTCTAGGGGCACTCCGAAGTACTTGGCTGGCGTCGTCTGCTAGCTAATACATGTAAACACACTCGGTGCACTTTCCCAATCCTTCTGCCAAAATCCCAAATACTTTTGCCAGTTTACTCCACTGGCACTATATTTACGAAACATTTTCAGAGCGTCTACGGCACTAATGCTGCTACAGAAACGCTAATGCTGCTTCTATCAACAAAAAAAGGGCAATGGTGTCAGCGTAAGCCAAGACACGCACTTCAGCTGAATCTAATCAAAACCTGGTGATGCTCTCACGTCTTATGATGCCTGAACAAAACGCTTCCATGTACAAACAAAAAGCAAAGATAACAACGGGCAGCCCCCCCGCACGGCTTGCTTGTCGTTATGTGTACCACAAGGTGAGTTCCCCACCCATTGTACGCCATGCGTGCTCCCTCGCGTACAACACAAGGTACGTTTACATTCTGTAACATGTCTAAAAGGAGGGCATGGGATACCTGACCGAATGCTTTTGCCAAGTCTATCTGGAGCATGGCCACAACACTTTGCATAAGTATGAAAGTGTTGCGGCCATGCCCAGATGCCCCACTGCCCAGATGACCCACATGCTACACTGGCCACAAGTGCTGTTGAATGTTTGTGACAGTACTGTCACAACATTCAACAACACTTGTGGCAGTGTGAATATTCGTGACTATTCGGTCGGTCGGTTGGTCGGTCGGTCAAAGGGTCAGTCGGTCGAACGCTTCTATTTATAGATATGATTGCGTTGTAACAATACGCTCCGTCTGCAATTTCCCTGACTGCAACTGGGTGAGTATAAGTTCTTACCAATCAGGTTTGACCTCAGTAGCTCATTAACGAATATTCGGAGCAGCTTACTTTTTTAGACGAGTTAAACGCACACTGAAAACTTTAGTTATCCTGGGGCACCGAACAAGTCTTCGCCTAAGCGAAATCATGTTTGGGCCGTTCGCAGTCTACGCATTTATAGACAGCATCCAACGTACAACAGTATCGGGCAGAATGCATCTTGACACATAGATTTGGTAATTGAGGACGGTTTTTTTTCCTTTGGTTACAGTCGAGTGGAAGGCGAACGGCAATTCGCACGAAGGTCACCCCTTCCTAGTCCGTAATCTTAGCATGGTTGAGCGACTACCCAAATAATTGCACTTTTGAAACGTAGAACTATAAACGAAGAAGGGGTCATTAATGTTGGCTATTGGGTGCAACTAAGCAGTGAAGGCCTATTAACAATACTGGTCTCGATACACCTAGTGCTGCTATTGCCAACGAGGCTGTACAGAAAATATAATTGTGGAGTATTCATGCATTAGAGGCAAATATCTGCCCCTTATCTCCAGAAAGTAGAAGATCACTACGTGAAAACAATCGACTGCCTCCACAAAGCCTGAGTTCGCGGGAACATATTTATAGAGGACACTCGCATTGAAGACTCAAAAATACCCGCTTAAAGGGACCATGAAGGCAAAACACAAGATTGTTTTATTCGAAAGATTTCGTGTTTTATAGTGCCCCCAGCGCTTGTCCCGAGGCAAACGATGCTTTATTCACTGAGAAATTAATAAGTTTAGACTAAAAGTTTGCGTTTAGCGCCAAAACGTAAGTTTGAACGACGTTTGCAATGACATTATAAGAATACGTCTTTCAGCAAACCTGGTGTGAGACTTGTTTACTGTTAGTCAACTAGATGGCGCCACCACACCTGGGCAAGCCGTTGTCTGCCTTTGGTTTGTTTCTGACCGTTTTTAAACGTGGCTTGTTTTTGTTCATCGAGAAAATAATCGTTCCATGAAACATCGTGCTCGATCGACAAATATGGTCACGTAAGACACCGTCGCTTCCGTCAATCGGCCAGTGTCGTCTGAGACAACCTCAAAGACACGCAGTGCTGTGCATCTAAACGAAGCATAGTGCACGCAGTTCAACACAAGTACGGACCGTTACTTCTATGTTTACGTGTGCTTTCGTAACTTTCACTGTTTGTTCCGCCATTCTTACTTATATAAAAGGAATGTGCCCTAAATTTAAGCGCAAATAGCTCGTTCGGCAAGCTTATCAGTTCTGCCTAATTCGCATTTGCTTTTTCCGGGCTCCGCAAATCGCAGAGCTGTCTGGTGTGACATCATAGGTTCTGTTGCAAGAAATGAGCTAGCGGGTCGTATGACCACTCCTTTTTTTTTCTAATTATGTAGCTAATTTCAGCGAAATTTACGTTAAAAGTGGAGTCAGTATGATTCTAAAGAGGTAATTTTTTGAATGAACCAAATTTGCATTTTGTCTTTATGGCCCATTCAAACTGATGAACATAGAGCAACTTGCTCCTTCAACTTAGTGCTTTGTCTAAGAACAATAACGCCAATTTTTTAACCATTGTTAATCCGTTATTGCGGGTAAAAATGAATACAGATGAAGTAGTGACAACCAACCGGCAACCTTCCTGCCCAGCTTTTATACGTAAAATGAAATTGCTAAGGCTATTAGCGGCCGCCAACTATGGCCACCATCATAAAAGTTGGCTGCGCGAGTTGATGCTTTCAGGTGCGCTTGATCACACAACTTGAGTGGCAACATGAAGGTAGCAGCCTGATTTCTTTAATGTAAAAAATGGTATCCTATTACTTCCATCCGGCGTTGATTGGCGACAAAATTTGAAAGTATTGAAATATCAAGTGTCCTCTCAGTAACGAGAAATCGTTGCAAGTTGCAATCGGCTTTCGGGGCCGAAATGCGGTTGTGTCCGTTGCCAAAGTAGTTGTGTAAAATGGAGCATGGCCTTATTTTGACTTCAAGCGCCTGTTTCTCTGTTGGCAAATAAACTGGTTCAAAAGGCGACAACAGTAACACGAACGTCGCTAACAGCTCACACAGGAAGATAGAATGAGAGACATGATGTTAGAAAGAGAGAGAAAGAGAAACTTCAGATAAATTACGTACCCACTGGCGCAGCCCGTCAGACGTAACGGTGCTTTTTCGCTGCGGAACCCATTTCCCGCTTATTTTGCTGTGGAGAGGTGCAGCCCACGCCTTTTACATGCAACATTATAGTTTGAATATGTAAGTTTATAATTGGTTGTATACCGATCTTTCGTCACAGTTTGTATGAGGAGGAGAACAGCAAACGGAAACGCCGAGAGGTTATCCGGGCTTCGATCCCGGATTGCTACTCGGCACTGGGGAAGGGGTGTTCAGGGGATAAAAGAGAGGGCAAGCGAAAAGGGGAGGATGAAACCAGGGCGGCGCGCACACTTTAGTCCCTTTGTGGGCACTATAGTCTTTCATCCAAGCGAGGTGCTCGTGGAGTTGCCTATAACGATAAGGGGGTAAGACCAGAGTGTGTGGCCATGTAGAGATCGAGTACTCATACAATGTAAAAATTGTTTTCCTCAAAAAGCGAGTAAACAAATCATCGTCAATCAAGTGATTGAAAAATCCGCAGAGTACACTAAGCAACTTTACATGGCATTTATAGATTAAAAGAAAGCGTTATTTCGTACTCACCGCCGCCGTTTTAAAAGCACTAAAAGACCAAGTAATAGAGAAAACCTACATAAGGCTTCTAGAAGACATATATAAGGAATGCACGGACAGGCTAACCCTTTACAAGCAAAGCGAAAACTACCCGATCCGAAAGGGAGTACGACAAGGACATACTATTTCTCCAAAACTATTCACAGCGTGTCTGGAGGGGGTATTTAGAAAGCTTTACCGGGAAAACATAGGATTATGGACAAACGGAGAAATCGACATTTCAGATTTGCGGACGACAAAATATTGCTGAGTAAGTAATGCTTGAGTAAATAAATAATTCTGAGTAAATAATGCTTGAGCAAGTACAATCAGAAAGCTCGGCCGTGAGGCTAAAAATTAATATGGACAAATTTAAAGTAATGAGGAATAAAGATGACAGAAACGTCCCTTCAGCTTAGGAAAGCAAGCACTAAAAGAAGTAAAAGAATATAACTACCTCGGACAGATAGTTCTGGTCCCAACCATGAGACAGAAATCCGGCGAAGAATAAGTATGGGTTGGGGATCATCCCGAAAGCACTCCCAAATAATGAAAAGTAAGCTACTTATGTCACTCAAAAGAAAAATCTACAACCAGTGCATACTGCTGCTGATGACACACGGATTTTAAACTGGCGCCTTACTAAAAAAATAGAAGGAAAATTTAGGTCAGCTGAACGGGTCACGGAACGAATAATGTTAGGAATAAAACTCATAGACAGGAAACAAGCTCCCTGGATCGGAGAACAAGCTAGACTGGACGGTAATAAAGAAATGTAGAAAAAGAAATGGACTTGGGCAGGTCATATGGTGAGAGGAACCGACAACTGGTAGACAATTAGGGTGGCAGAGGGGATACCAAGAGATGGGTCTATAAGAAGGGGAAGGCCATTAATAAGATGTTTGGATTAAATAAACAGATTCGGGAGCAAACTGTAGACTCGAGAAGCGCAGGACCGGAGCGGCTGGAAGCACGTGGGAAAGGTCTTCCTCCTGCAGTGGACCTGACTAGGCTGATGATGATGGTGATGATCATGCTAGGTTTTTTCCATGCTAAACGTCCAGGCCGTAAATCGGACCATCACGGATTTATTCAGTAAAAATTGTGGGGCATCCTTGCATGCCCAAATTCCTGCCTCAAAGTATTTTTGCCTAAAAAATATTTATTTTTGTAGCTGCCCTTTAATCTGTGGGTTATAGAAGAAACTTTAGTCTGTCAAAAAATTCATAAAAATGTCACGTCTATTTCAATCGCCACCATTTTTCGCGGAAATCATTTTGAGACTCTGACTGCCCTATGGCGCATTTTTAAACGATTGTTTGTCTTTTTTGCTCTCTTTGCGCCCTTCACAAAATACACGATGTTGCGGATTTTCAAACTATTTTAGCAAATACAAGCTCACTCTCTTAGGGAATGAAGCATTTTCTGCTGA